>NJDC01005062.1:46384-97935 GCA_002245475.1 Calephelis virginiensis
CTCGCTAAATAAATGAAGTTACAGACGCGTCCAAAGCACTGGACGCAAGTAACGAAAACACGTTAGTATATGCGTTGGTGGCAGTGAATGCGTTAATGATTAAACTTAATAATATCAAGTATTCATAAAAAGATTACGTATAAGCGCATCTCAGTCTTAAGTAGAAATGTATTTTACGAATCGCAAGTTGGTTAAACAACCAATGTTGAAATCTTTTGGTAAGGAGTGTTTATACTCTTTGGTTGACATTCGTCGATATTTAGGACGTCACCGCGTTGTCAAGCCCTAGCGTAAACAAACAATTTATTATTTGAAATAATATCTTTGCTTATGCCTTTTAAGGGTACAAAATACTATTATAAATAAAACAATGCAAATAAATATATTGTAAAAATCCTCGTCTGAGTAGGTTAGTAGCAAAAAAACTAACAAAACGCAGTTCTAAATATTCTTATGTCAAAGTTGTATTTACCTATGAAATGTGTATTTATTAGGATTGTAACGTTTTGTAACATCACAAGCGCTTACAGAACACGACATCGTAATTGCCTTTATATTTTATTCCATTTAAATAGTAAGATTATGAAATTAATTCACAAAATTCACAGCGACGCACTACAGCATGACAGGAATACTATGAACTCTTACTCGCGTAAATATTGGCACATAGGTACCTGACTCTCTCTCTCTGTTCCTCTAAGGCAATTTGTACCAGATGAGGACTTCTCTCTCCCACGCTTTGTTGATCTTGTACATACTAAATCTATGGTTTCCTAAACTCAAAAAAACTGTTGAGTATTTGGTCAAACATCGTTCACAATGATGACCTTACATGAAGGCGCATTATCGTGCTGCAAAATCCAAAAATTTTTAGCCACAAATCTGGCCTTTTTGTAAAATTTGCTCACTTAAATGCTGCATAACGCTAAAATAATATTCTTTATTTACTGCTTGACCTTTCGGCAATAATTCCCATTGCACAACATGGCAATAGTCAAAGAAAACACTCAACATGACTTTGAGTTTTGAATGAGGCGTGGTTTTCCTCGGTTTCGGTTTAGTGGATAGGCGCCTGTTGACTAGTTTGTATGTCAAACCAGAGATTAGTAAATATATATATTGTCTTTGGTCAAACTTACATGAATACCGGTGGCTATGCGTTTCATGAATATTCGTTCGTAAGTGACTCGTTCTAGCATGTTTATAGCGAAAATTCAGGTAATTTGGGACTAGCCAATCGGCAACATGTTTCGTACCCAAATGATTAGTTAAAATGATACGGATCGACTCGTGAGATACTGAAAGTTTGGTGGCTATCAGTCACGGTTTACTTATCTCTTTGCGATGTTAACTTCAGTTGCAGATGTTGTTGGCTTCCCAGACAAGCCAAATCTTTCATCACATCTCGACCGATTTTAAACTCTTTTTATCACTCATAATCACGAGTTTTTGATAATGTCGGTTCACATTCTGTCCATTATAAAATTCGCAATACACACTAAATATGATGTAACTCTGCGCCAAAACAGAAAACAGTTGTGCCAATCTAACAATAACAACAGACTGGAAGTGTTGCCAAAAATCGAAATAACCTTAAAAGCCCACTTCCTCCCACTTCATAGTTTAACATTTGGTCTATGACACAGAGAAGGCAATTTTGATTTCTCCTTTTCTTCCAATTCAAAGTATACTTATCCGTCTCATGGGTTGTAGGACACGCGTCACCGATAAGACTTAAGTTTGACGAGACTTAAGTTCCGTTTTCAGCAGTATCAGACATTTGTATAAAATTGAAGTTTTATACTGAATGTGAAGACGTTTGTAAAGAGCGGTATATTAAAAGAATCCTAAAAAGCCTAAACTGTAACCTTTCACGCGTCACGCCTCCGCCACACCTTCGGAAGCCAACGAATAGGTAAACAAACATATGTTCATTAACTGAGTTTACTTTTCATAAGTAGGTATTAACGAAGAGTGTTAAAAGATATATCTGTCACGTGAAAATATGAAGTCAGGAATTGTTCACAATTTCTAGGAAATTTAAACAATTCCTAAACAATAAAAGCAAGTCTGATGGATGGAATACAGAAATGGATGGAATATAGCAGAAAATCTAGGGCGGATAAGTTTGGGTATTTTAAATCAACACAACATTTTCCACTTTAGATCACTTATATTGAGCGTCTCAATGGTCGAGTAGGTAGCGTACACGTCAAAGTAGACTGACTAACCGCGAGGCTCGGGTTTGATTACCGACGGAGGCAGGCATTTGTGTGATGAACATGTTGATGTATGTTCGAGTATTTCCGGGTCTGGGAGTTTATTAAATTTATTCTGGTATCTATTTAAGTATTTCTATGTATTGAAATCGTCGACTAAGACCCAAAAATCGAGCTTATAATTTGCTTACTTTGGGGTTAGACTCAATTTGTGTATCTTGTGCAGGGATATTATAAATAAATTATTTATATTTCATCAAGTACGTACAATCCCTAATTTTCTATAAGGTTATTTATTCCATTTCACTATCAAAATCTCTTTTTTCCCTCTGCCATGCAAACACTTTTAGTAAATGAGATAAAGGTAAGCTATCACCTTCCTCAGAACATAGAGCACTAGCCAAAATTCATCACGATTCGTTCAGTAGATTCGGTGACAAACGCGGCCGATAAACAGAGAGACAGGCACAGACACAAAGGTGCTAAAAATGTTCACTGCCCATTTTTAAATCATAAATCATTTATTTCTTGCTCGGACACATGTTTTATCTGGTCTTAGTAATAGTATGAAGTACAAATGTTCCGCTATTTACATGGCATGCAAGTATTTTTGTACAAGATTCTTCGATTTCTAGCTCTTCACTTATTCACTTATGAGGATTTTACAATATTCATTATCATTACCTAATATACAATTCCTGATATTCATTATTATTATTATATATTATATATCAATAAATAACACAACATTTAATTGCCTAAAACTATTTTTTTTTCATCTTAAGTATTTAATCTACAGAATTCACTCTTTTTAAGTTTTTGGTACGAAGTTCCTTACGGCGGGCTTGGAGGAGATAGGAATTTTGCTGCGCGACCGGACTGAAAAAATATGATAGTAAAAATCGTAAGAAAAAGTGGGTGGAATAAAACCTTTAAATAAGACGTGCGCAGGCGCGACAGTCGTATACACAAGCGAGTAGTGTATAATATCTTTCTTTTTCTCCCTCACTCCTCCCCGCCAATGAATTGTGTATGAATGAAAACCTGTGTACAGAATGAAAGAAAACATTTCCTGATGCTAAACACACATCAAGCACGTGGCCAATCATGCATCACCTTCAGGCATCAGCACACGTTCCGTAGTCATTTGAAAACAAACATGCGAGAATTAACAGAATATACATTTCTTAAGTACATGCACGGTACAATAACTCTATTACCGTTATAATATATAAATAATGAATTCACTGTTTGTATTTCTATAACTCTGTCATTTTTTATGCTTTTGCCATCTTTTTGTTGTCCCATCGGTGGTCCCCCTTACTAATAAAACTTACTTGATCTGGTATCTTCGCTTTTATTAAGAAAAAGTGAAGTTTCACACCAGATCAACGGGTGCGTCAGTTTTATTAATAAGGGGGGATGGATACAGTATAAGCCTCTTATTAATAAACATGGACTAACGTAGGAGTAAAATTAAGTTGATATTATAGTCTATATTATCACATTGCAATAAACCTTGGACTAATTTACTCCGTGTTTATTAATTATAGACTTACCGCGGTTAAAGTTTACAATAACACCCTAGTAACCTATTTGCAATGTAGCTAAAAACTATTTTGATTGCACTATCTTTCTAACAAAATCTATTTCGAAATCAATCCATTCCTTTAGGAAGTATGATGTGACAGATATACAGTCACACTTACGTCTATTACTCTTTAATTACCTATACTAATGTAAAGACCTCTCTTTTTCATCAACTGGAAATAACTTGAATGTCCTGCAAAAATGCTTGAAGATTATTTTCTTTTAAATCTATATTTATTCAAATAAGCTAACAACATGTGAATATTGCGGAGAAAAAGCTAACCATCTCATTTTCTACATAATCACAAGAGAGTCGTGAAGGTGTTTTGATTGCTCCCACCAAATATTAGTTAAGATTTATTTATTTATACGCTACCTAAAAATGTTATCTTTCGAATCTACTTAGGTACATAAAATTTATCTTATCAAGTGGCGTTTTCCAAGTCGTCTTTGTAGCTGTCCTCATTCAGACAGAATTACTGTTTCTAGATGTTCTACTGATTAATCGCTGCCTCTGCCTTTTGACATTGCTTAAATCTACTACGGAAACCCCTTGAGACATTGATATATCTAACAGTAAAACATGAAAAACAAATTTTTAAATATATAATTATTAGTAAAATAAAAATAAAGTGTCTTCACGTCCATATCCCAAAAGAGATAGGCACAACCACGGCACCCATGATTATCCGAAGTCACTAAGTCCCATAATGTGATAGGTGGCAAACCTATCGCCAACTGGGCACACATCCAATCCCAAGCAACATTTTTTTTATTAGAAAATTGGAAAAACCAGATTTTCATTTTGTTGCCCAACCCAGGATACGAACCTGGGACCTCATAAACTCAAGTCCAACACCTGGACCGGTAGACCACAGAGGTGATAACCAAAAAATAGTAAAATAACCAAACAATTAAACGTTTGCAATACACTCTTCGAAAATGTTCTTGGTGACGTAAGATAACCCACGACAAAACCTTTAAATAATTTAGACAAACCAGAAGAAAGCCACAGGAGCCATATCAAACATGTCAGCTTTCAAACGAAAAGCCTCATCGAAATCGGTCCTTCCGTTGAAATTTTTCATATAGGTAACGAACAACGCTAACTCAGAATCGCAAACATATAAGGCTGGATTTCACTGTCAAATTCACACGTGATCAACATAAAAACGCGTATAGTCAAATGTTAGTGTGTCAATCATCTCAATTTTAATGTAAAAAGAACTTTTGTTATATAAATATTTTATTATTAATCTATTTTACGTGAAAAGTAGATTCTCAGGGGTCGGATATAAGAATTATTGTCAATTTTGAAACAGTACTTGCAGTAAAGCTACATTCATTCGTTCATGCTTATGAACAGTATTACAACCGATAATTGTTCGGCTCTTTAGTCAACTGAGACCACTCGAATTCATCCCGCAGGATCAGTTGACCTAATGAATATTTTGAATTGGGCAACTAATCCCATTTATACACTTTATATTTTATATTGACATGAAAAAAGTGTTTGGCATCATATTTAAAAAAACAACTACAACTACAAATATACAAACGTATAGGAAATGTGGAACGCGCATTTAAAAAAAATATGTAAAAAATAGACCAAATATTGCTCAACTTAAGAAAAGACATTAACTTCTTTTCTTCCTTGTTAAAAAAAGCATAACGACTTTAGAATTTCAAAGAGGTTGAAACTATCTAAATGAAGAAAAGAATAAATTATACAATATATCAAATACTCAGCGGTCAAATCACAATAGGGCACTACTTAGAAAAACTTAGATCTTAATTTTTTTATACAATGTGTAGTAGTATGTAATTTCGAAAACTGATGTAAGTGATGAAAAAATTAAATACTTTATAGTATCAAATATCAATGTTAACTTAAACTGCAAATTATTTAATTTTATGTTTTACTTCTGAATAAAACTTGGTATGTTTACTTTATAATGTAATATACTTACATACTTATAAACTACACGCTTAAAAAGACTGATTTTTAGATAATTTAGTTTGTACTTATCCACAATATACTTTATTTAACAGTTTCTGTCACTCTCCAGCCAACCGGTTTCACTTTTTACAGCATCATAAGGGCTTTGAGACTAAATTTAATTAAAAAGATAGATTTGTTTTTTATACGTGATTCTTAATCAAACGGCTGTAGTTGACTAGTTATAAGTAAAATTAATCAAAAGATCGTTGTTTAGATTCTTTGGTTTTATTTATTGATTTTTATTTAGTTGTGTCACAATCAACAAAAATGTGAATTTTAGTTATTTGATATAGCTGTATTGTGTATAGTAATATCAATCAAGGGTGATTGTAATATTATTTAGTTTTAACTTCTAGTATTTTAAATCAAACGAATACGATATTAACTGCACATTGTTTTAAGCACATTTTAATCAAACAATGGTGATTTTTCATTGCTTCAGATACCAACAGGTAAATTTTTAAGTTTAGTATTAGGCTACTTCCAGTTAAAATATTTACACTATGGATATTTATATTTTCTAAACATATCTACCCAACTTCAAATAACAAGCCATGGTGCGTAATTTTTATGTCAAAGATTTTTGTTCGCGATTGTACATATGTTTCAAATAATGCACTTCATTATTATCTTTTTTAGTACGATCCGCTTACAAAACAAAAATAATTAATAAGTTATTTAACCAACTCATCCCGCAGGATAACTTTGGAGAGACATCAGTTGACTAAGAACCCAATTGTTCTCGTTTGCACTGAATTTAGATTTACAAAACTGGATTTCCAATTCGGTGAAATCAACCCTAAGTTCATTACAGTCACAGTGTCCAAGATTTTATGACATATCTAGTAAATTAGTATCTTCTATATCAATGTATTTCATAAGCTAAATGACGTTGGAAGGAATGAGTCGTTGATGAAAACAAACAATAGATCCAATTATACATATTTATACATTATGGCAAGCATAGAAATATGATTGGGACTATTTTTAGACTTATCACTTACGTTACGTTACCTGCATACTTTTATCGTCGTGATATTTGAATGAACGTTCGCTGGTGCAATGAATGAGTAGAAAAAACTAACGAACTTCAAGGTAATTGTACAGTTGACAAAACAAAAATAATAAATAAGTTATTTAGCCAACTCATCCCGCGGGATAACTTTGGATCAATTGACTAACAGCCCAATTGTTCTCGTTTGCACTGAATTTAGATTTACTAAACTAGGTTTCCAATATAATCGGTGAAATCAACCCTAAGTAAGAAAAATATTAGCGTTCTGCAGTTCTCCTACACATAAACTATAAGTGTGCCAAATTTTATGCTCCTGCGTCCGCGCAATTTTCGTAAAAAGGGGTCCAAAGTTTTGGCATCATTTATTAATGTATAAAAGATAATATCAAATCCCTTGCGAGTAAGGGAAAGAGTATGGCGTATCAAGTATCAGGATTCCTACTGATCTGCGTAGGTTATATTAAATTGGCTTTTGGACTTCGTTCGGGTCGGCTAACCCCGAGGATCACCGTGACTTAGATAGATCTATTGTGATCACGCCTCTTACTCAACAAGTTTATATAAGTTCCGCAAGGCCGACAGTCTATAGGAACTGTACAATGCACTTGGCACTTATCAACTTAATGTCCTGGTGATTTACTATGTGTCCAACCAGCAGTCTTCTTCTTGCTTAGTCCAGCGCTGGACACTCACAGAATGTGTGTATTACCGTGTCCTCTGCTTCCAGGCAAGATCTACAGTGAAGTTCCTCTGCCAGACCTATCCTGCTTAGATGTTTATTTAACCTGCAGTGACCTTTCAATGCTCTGACTAAAATCTTGAGCTCTTTTGTTTGCATATAAATAATTGCAATTGATGTAAATTTGGTGGAAAATCCTGCGACGAGTGATTTAGCGTGCCTTTGGCCCTCGGCCAAGCTCAAGCTTTCTTGCCTGATCCAAATCTCGAGCAAGCTTTTAGAAGTGCTTCTGGAAATCCCACATACCGGTTCAGGTCTTGTGAGAAATGCTAAGCCCTTTCTAGCCAGTTCATCTGCAGCTTAATTTCCTTTTACACCTGTGTGTCTGGGAACCCATCCAAGTGTATTCACCTAACCCTTTTTTGTATTCACCCAACCTATTTAAGACTTGGGCGCACTCAAAAGTGATCTTGGAATCGAACCCAACGGATTGTAGTGCCTTTAAAGCTGCCTGACTGTGCGACAGTATAACAATGTGTTTATGCAAGTAGGAGCGGCTAAGTGCTGGAGTGTCAGCTTCACTTGCCCTTCGCCATTGCGCCGAACATAGCGAGCCTAGCCACCCGTTGTACATGAACATAAGGCGAGTGCAAGACAAAAATCGCCTCCAGCCCTTGTGTGGGAGATGATCGGAAAGCACCCGTAGCCATGCAGCAGACTATACTTTGGAAGCTAGTTAGGGTTGATTGGAATGTTACTTGGGTCGTTTTACGTTCTATGGCTGTGTAAATCCACAAAACAGATTTGGGCTTGAGGCCGCCATTTAGGTCCCAGTAGTCTGTAGCATAACAGTTTTAGCCTTCCTAACTACCTGTTCTATGTGAGAATTCCAGGTTAAATTCTGGATTAGAATTAAGACCAGACATTGAACTTTTTTAGAGAAATGTATGATCCTTCCAAAAAAAGAGGCCTCTTTCACTTTTTTATTTTAGAATCCAAAAGCCACACAAACGGTAGTTGAGTACATATTTAACAAAAAAGGCGTTGTTGCTGGTCACACAGATATGGTATTTACGCGAAGCAAAATGAGCTATTGCAAAAGCTCTCATATGACTCTACTGGAAGATGCTGTACAGTTTCAACGCAAAACATAGATAGGTTTCGACGTCCTTCTCGGACGCATGACAATTAACAATTAATAAGCAATGCCCGTAGTGTAATTATCTCTGAGCGCAATCATGGAAGTCATTATCGCACATTCTGTAAACGGCACAAAATATAAACCGGTACAGAAGGCAATGTAATGTAGACCACTTCGAGCGCAAGTGACATTCGCGTATGTGATTTTTTATGTAGAAATAGAACAAAAGAAATATAGATACACATGATATATTTTCACTTAAGTCCCTTGCGCAATTAACAGAGAATATCAAGTGCCAATTTTCCCGATCTGCAGGAGACCTTTTGCTCCCGACACATCATAAGTATGTTATTTTCTTACAAACACGCTGGTTTCGGAGACGCAAGTTAGGTATAACCAATTTAATAGCGAGTGTCATCAGCACGTTATCCGCTGGAGACAATGAGGCATTTATAAATGTTTGTGCAAAAATGGAGCAACAAAATAGTATGGTTATCCAGTCCAGGGCTTTTTGAGTTCAATGTTCAATATTCAATTTCACTACTATACTATTAATTTTCCTATTTAAGACTAGCAGTTGTAAGTTTCTGAGGGCCACTTGCACGTTCTTAGGTTAAGTATTTAACACTGAGTTAGCGTCCAATTTGGGTTAAATTACCTTATATTTGACAGTTTAACTCAATATTAAATGTAACTCGGGAATATGCAAGTGGGCCTTAGTTTATGTATATTTTACAAGATAATACATATTTTAGTCAAAATGACTTTTTGCAACCTAAATATTATATCAATACAATTAAAGATAATATTTTGATTGCCAAAAAATTTGTTTCGCCGTTTCAAATTCTAACTTGCGGGATTTGAAGGTGGTGCTAGTTTACGGTAGATAGAGTTAAACTTAATCGCACTTTAAAATTATTTGTATTTGCAATAAATATGAATACGTGATTTGATTCAGTTTAAAGAAAAAAAATCGTTAATGTAATTAATAATTTTTATAAACGTTAGAAAGTTCGCATAACACAGTATAGTAGAATGTTTAAGTCTGCTTAAAAATTGTAACAACGTCTTAATACACATAAATAACTTTAATTCAGTTTATTTTTTAGGGTTCCATAGCCGAAGGCTAAAAAATGGAACCCTTAATAGATTTGTCATGTCTGTCTCATGTCTGTCTGTCCGTATGTCATAGCCAATATTTTCCGAAACTATAACAGCTATGCTATTGAAACTTGTTAAGTACATGTATCTTGTAAACTGCATTAAGATTTTTACATAAAAATAGAAAAGTAACAATAAAATTTGTGGGTTCCTCATACTTTTTGTTTTCATCATATAATATGTGGGGTAATTATGGATAGGTCTCTCAAAATGATATAGTGGTACACACAACACAACAGTGGTAGTGGTAGTGGTACAATGATATAGTAGTACATCATCATTTTTTTAATGTTTTATAATTAATAGTTTGCAGTTGCGTTAATTTTTTTGGTTCATTATTAACCCTTTATCTACTACCCTCTACCCTATCTACCCTCAGATTCTATTGTAACACAAAGTATTTATACATATCCTAAATTAAATTTACGTAAATTGTATTCCGAAAAAGACAAAGGTCCATTAGTTGTTCATGTAACACGTGTTGAATCCAACCCGTCAGCAGGGGACAACTATCAGGTCATTACAATTTGGTCGCTTTTGGTCAACAATAAAATCCAAAATATTATGAAAAACGGTGTTAGTAATGTCGGCCGTAGTACAATATCGGTTACGTTCACAATTGCTCAGAATGCCATGATTTTACAAGTAATCGCTTACTAAATTCTTACAAATATAAAGCCATCATATCTAAACATTCTCAATACGATACTTCGTCGAACCGTACTGTCGAAGTAACGTATATCGCACTCATGAACGTTATGAATACAGTACATCGACATTTTAAACTTCGATATTCCGCTGTGCAGTCCTACTGCACTACCTCCTTATGTAGGTACTAGCTGTTACCCGCGGCTTCGCCCGCGTAGTCTACTAATTTAATATTTAGCTCTTCAAAGCTGCCCGTTAAAATTTTTAGATAAAAAAAACCTACGTCATTTTTCAAAGTAAAATCTATTTTTTTTTAATATTAAAATCGGTTTAGCAATTTTGCCGTCAAAACGTTACACTTTCTCTTTTCTAATTTCACGTCAGATAAATAGTAGGAATACGTTATTGTCTTTACAGTTTTATCTGCACTTCGGCAAATCCTGTGAAATTAAACTGTATCCCAAGTTATAGAAACCTCTAACAGAACATTTTTTTAGAAAATTTAGAAATATACATCATCTCTGTGGTCTAGCCGTCCCGCATCGGACATGACTTCTTGAGATCCTAGGTTCGATCTCCGAGCCGGGCAACAAAAAAAAACAAATGAAAACTGTGAAGTTTTAATTTTCTACTCAAAGTAACGTTTCCACTTGCCCGGGATTGTATAAGTACTCGGTTGGTCACAGGATTGCCACCTATCATATTGTGGGACTTAATGTCTTCGGCTTGTCGTAGGTGCTCTGGCTGTGCAGTTAGGCAGAACTAACCCTTCGGGGATATCTTCTGCAACTAACATTTAGAAATTGTAGAAATAAAATTTTCAGCTTTTACCGTTACCGAAAAATCATTCAGCCCAAAATGACCAACAATGGTAATTTCACATTAAAAAAAACGGGATCCTATAGGGGTAGAGCGGCATGAGCGGTGTGGTGTACATGAAAATTCAAGATAGTTTAAGGAGAAAGAAAGTTTTTTTTATTATGTTCCGACTCAACATCAAGCTCATTTTCATTCTCTGTCTCATTGCTGCTCAAAAGTCGCAGCCGTTTTGCAGTGGTAGACTGCCGAGAAAGTCGTAATCTTTTTCTCACCCTTTTTATTCGTAAATATGTAATATATCATTATTTACTCAAGAATGTCATTAAATCGGAAAACTAATTACTCAAACATTTTATTACTCATATGGTCTAGCGGTTCAGGTGTTGGACTTGACTGAACGAGGTCCCGGGTTCGAATCCCGGGTCGAGCAACAAAAAGATAATTTGTTCTGTCCAATTTTCTAATTAAAAAAATGTTGCTCGGGATTGGATAAGTGCCCGGTTGGCGATAGGATTGCCACCTATCACATTGTGGGACTTAGTGTCTTCGGCTAATCGTGGGTGCCCTGGTTGTGCCTCTGCCTACCTCTTCGAGGATATGGGCATAAAGATATTTTTTTCTATAGTGAGCTATCGCAGCGCATGCAGCGGTTGGTACTTCTCAATACGGAAAAAATTCACCGATTTTAAAACATTCTTGATTGGTGCTCCACTCCTATCCGTCTTAGTATAATGATGTCTAGACTATAGCCTTCCTCGATAAATAACCTATCTAACACTGAAATAATTTCAAACAAACAAACAAACTCTTCAGCTTTATAACATTAGTATGAACCGATTCTGTGATAATTTGACCTTGCACAGAAAAATGTGGGAGAACATCCTGGCATAATGATGTGTCTACCTACTCCAAACGACGTCATCTGAAAACAATTATTGCATTTGCGGATATTGCTTAAAAACTTCGAGATTCATCAGAACGTATGGTCACAGTATATAAAAATGCATTAACAAAAACATTCCTATTAAACCTACTGAAAATGCTTCTACGTTGAGCTTGACGCTGAGCGCTACCTGATCTTTTTACTTGTGTCTGTGGAAATGTCTCCAAACCCCTCAAAGACGCTTGACGGTCAGCCTGTTCCGCAAGTCTTGCGTCTGAGTAAAGGTTTCCGATTCCCTCAATCGTCTTCTGCTAGTCCTTTATGTTTACTCTCCGGCTCCTTAACTACACCTATAACAATTTTCGTTCAGATTGGTCATAGCAAACAAACAAATGAATTTTCAGATTTATAATATTATAGTGGGATAGTGGGAAGTATCTACCACTCCTGGGTTCATCATCAGAACTTCTACATAATCTACATAATAAATACCTTCCGAACTAACTAAAATGTATCAACTGAAAGATTTAAATTCTTGAAGAATTGGTACTTTTTGTAGGTGAACTGATGATAAGAGCTTTCATCATCAGCACAGCATTATGAAGTGACCATTGTTGAATGCTAGCAAGTGATTATAATCCACAAAAACACTATTCTTGCCAACAATTTTTTTCGAGTTTTCCTCGATTTTCCCCAGGATCTTATCATCAGATCCTGACCTGGTGACCATGAGACCACCTCTAAAGTATACCCTTTCAAACAAAAAACAATTTTTCAAATCAGTTCAGGGGTCTTCGAGTAATCGCGTATCATACAAAAAAACTATACAGACGAATTGATAACATCCACCTTCTTCAAGAAGGTGGATGGTCGGTTAAAAAGTACCCTATGTTACTTTCCGGTTCTAAAATTACCCCCATACCAATTTTCGTTCAGATCGGTCCAGCGGCTAGACCGTGAAGAAGGAACAAATAAACAAACACACTTTCGCATTTATAATATTAGTGGGAAGTGGGATGACGTCTATGTGTCCCGGCTGACTGGTCAATGGAGGAGCTGTTTGAAAATCTAGATCTTCCAGAACTTTGTGGTATGGTATTATAGGCGCGTGATTGAATAGAAAATTTGTGGAAAATGGATCTACGACGTGGATACCCACACAAACAGTGCTTTTGACTTTTGGAGACCAAACTCCACCAGAGAGAGTTTTCTTGTTCCATACGCCTCTAAAAGTAGAAATATTTCCCAACAATTCAATGTATGAATTGCTGCTGTTTCAAACATGTTAAATTATAATGCATTTTTTTCACATCCTGGTGATTCATGCAATATTTGTGATAAATCAGTACTATGTGTTTAATGCTTAGGTCACCACCTGCCTACCGACAAACACTGTCCCGAACATCTATGACAAAAGTCAATTAAGATTGATATATCAGAAGACAATATTTCATACAGTGAAGCTACCGAAAGATTTCTAAACGTTCAACGATCTTATGCAGGCGTTTCAAAAGAGCTTTTCTCTCAACCTATTAATTACTCTTCCTCCACTGCGCAAAATGACTTTAACAAATCTTTTAAAAAAACTACCTTTATCAAACCAAAACCCAAACCTACCTTAGGAAAGGGTATGATAAATAATTACACGCGTCTAATAATAACCGAGTAGAACATTCTTTACTTAATGGAACTGCTCTCAATGAAAATAATAATACCAGTAATAATACTGATAACAGCAATAATATTTTAGAACTAAGTACTTACTACCCTCTTAAAATTCTTAGCAAAATTAAACAATCATTCACCATCAAAGTTGCCAACCAACTAACTTTTTAATTTTCCTCAAATATGGCCCAGTCTCTTCAGTGGAACATAAAAAGTGTGCGTAGCAAAAAACATGATTATTATACTTAATCAAAGAAAACAAGCCATCATTGCTCTCTCAGAGACGTAGTTAAACCTCAGGAGCAACGATTTGCGTGTCGGATTACTTGTGTCTCCGAGAAGATAGAAGTGATGGTTTTGCTGTCACGGCTGCGCTAGTAAAACGCTCGATCTCTAATATCCAAATTTCCCTACCAACTCATAATAATGAAATAAATGCGGTGACCTTTAGAGCATTAAACATATCTTTTTTGTCCGTATAGTCGATCTCTCTCTCTCTTCTTCGTCCTTAGCTTCCCTCTTGCTATGGAGGACCCTGCCTAACACATTCGGTAGTGATGACTATCCCATTATTATTTCTTTGCTAAAACCCTGCCAATCAACCATTCTTCTCCCTTACTTAAATATTTAAGCTAACTAAAGCTGATTGGCCAAGTTATTCCTCATCATTAGATAATAAAATCAGTGTAATATCTCCTGCTTTCGAACAGAACTTCATGGAAAATACATGGAGTTTACAGACGCTACATCCATGATATATACATGTTCAGATTTGATCCAACTATGCAATCAAGCCGAACGTCAATAGAAAAGAGCCATGTCAATGGATAATTTTATAAATTATAAACATGTTGCCGCTCAAGCAAAAAAGGTTGGCTAAATTTTTGCGAATCTATTAGCCCATAAAAAATCCTTTCATTCGTTTGGAAAAATATTAAAAGATTCCGGCGCTTGATTATCACAGAGAATATAACATCAAACAATCCTCAGTTCTGGATGAACTCATTTGCTGATACAATAGTACTCCATCTACTCCGACATATGACGCTTTTCCAGCCCTCCCCCCCCCTCCCCACTTTTGTAATATAATACAATGTATGGAGAAACCACTTTAAAAGAATTAGACTGTGCCTTGTCCAGATTATCGAATTCCACGCCAGGTCAGGATGGAATCCCTTATTCATTTCAAGTAATCAAAGCTTCTTCTAAGCTTCTTTAGGCTTAGTTCCGAATCCCTGGAAAAAAGAAATAATTATTCCTATCTTAAATTCGGGGAAGGATCCTTCAGATCATTAATCATATAGACTTATTGTCATCTTTCTGAGCCAAAATAATGGAACATATATGCTGAAAAAACGTTTAGAGTGGCTCGTAGAAAGAAACCAAGTGCTTGCCAAATCACAGTTTGGTTTCCGTAAAGGCTTAGGTGACATAGATAGTTAAGTATACTTACCACGGATATCCAACTTTTTTTCAAGAAAAAAGAATACCTTGTAGGTACTTTTCTTGATATTACCTCAGCATATGACAGTGTATTACTTCCTAAGCTTAAAAACAAATTATTAGGTACATATAAATATTCCGCAACGTATGACTCACTTTATTTGCAATTATTTGATGGATAGAGAAATCTTCATCTAAGCCGGCAAATATAGTTTGAGACAACGCATCTGGAGGGGCTTACCTCAAGGCTCTGTTCTCAGCCCAATCCTATATACTCGTAGTTCCTATGCGTATGAGTTGAGAGACTTGTTAGTAGCTTCTGTAATATCCTACAGTATGCAGATGATACTGTTCTGTATACCTCAAATAAAGACATAAATATAGCTTCTTCTTCTCTTAATAATGCTCTGCATTGTCTAGATAAATGATTACATGAACATGATCTCACTCTTTCGGTCAACAAATGTATTGCTATTGTATTAATACGATATAATTCTGCTTCCATTCCTATATAGAGCCAGATTAAATTTTTAGGTATCCATTTGGATTCGAAATCGTCAGGAATACCATTTCTTAACAATATCACCGAAAAAGGTGAAAAGAGTGCCAATATTCTGAGAACATTATCTGGCGTTTCGTGGGGTGTTCACCCATATTTCAAAAATTGCTCTATGATGCCGTAGTCTGAAATCATTTTGATTATAGTTGCTTCCTCATTGACCCATTTCATAAAAAGGCATTTCAAAAAGTAGAAATAATTCGCTCGCCTCTGTGGTCTAGCGCTTCAGTTGTTAGACTTAACTACTTGAGGTCCCGGGTTCGAATCCCGGGTCAAGCAACAAAATTTCCAATTTTCTAATAAAAAAAAGTTGCTCGGGATTGGATATGTGCCCGGTTGGCGATAGGCTTGCCACCTATCACATTGTGGGACTTAATATCTCCTTCTAGTCGTGGGTGCCCTGGTTATGCCTCTGCCTACCTCTTCGGGGATATAGGCGTGAAAATACTTTTTTATACTTTCTAGAAATAATTTAGGCAAAGTGCTATAGCATTTTTATCAGGGCAATGAAACGTTTTCTAACGTGGTGAGCCTCCTCTTAACCTCAAAAAGCAATACCTTGCTGGTAAATCTATAAACAGGGTATTCAGTTTCACATCATTTCACATCCTCTTATTCTTACACTAAATGATTTTTTAAGTTACTATGAAACCACAGACTCTGATTTTTTTTTCAAATAAAAAGTTATGCTACAATATCTGGATTCCCCTTCCCTATTAACAGTTACTCGACGTTCCCAATTTTTAAATTTTATTTTCATTTTCTCTTGTCGTCTAAAAATTAATCTGAACATTAATATCCGAATAAACAAACGCCCAATGCTAACGCTGGGTTTATGGAAGTTCTAATGAGTAAGTGGCCAGCTTGAATCCCTTGTTTACAGATGCTTCCAAACTCACTGAAGGTGGGATAGTAGGAGCAGCTATTTGGGTCCCCAAATTTAAGTCGGTTTAAAGCTTCAAATGCCCTCCACAAGCTTCTCTACTTACTGGTGAAGCTGTAGCTACTTTAAAGCTGTAAAATTTAGTTACGTACACAACCTTCATAATTCAATCATTTTTTCAAACTCACGTTGCTGTCTTCAGTTAATTTCAACCAATTTGTTTCGATCGAAATCAAAGTTTTCAAATGTATTACCGATGGGTTACCTACTTGAGTGCAAAACCGTAACATCGAATTTTGTTTCTTCGAAAACCTTTCAACGAAATCTCCATACTGCGAAGAATTGTTAAATCGATATCATGTTACTGCGATGTTTCGTTACATCGAAAAACTCTACCGCGAACGATTTTACTGCGAAGACTTGTTAAAACGACTTCTTGGTACTGCAATTTCAAATTACTGCGAAAACTAAATAAGTTCATCGATTTTCTTTTCCACAAGTAACTTCTAACTTTATTTTTTAATTTCTTGCATTCATTTAAAAGCAGATAGCCCCATGTCTCACGGATGTATGTGTAAGTAGATAAATATTATTGTAGACCACTGTGAATTATGGCTATTTACGCTACTTTGTTAGAATTTTTAAGGTTTATAAATAATTAAAATACGTTGTCATAAACAACATCTTTCTGGTTTTTAATAATTATCAAAAAACTAAAGTGTAGCTATGTCGTAAAGCTAACCTATATCGTTGTATTGGCATCCAAACATTTTGGCTTAGACGGAATAAACAAATTCTTTTTAATTTAGTTTCCTGGTATTCAAATTATTTACGAACATACTGCGAATAATTGTTAAATCGATATCATGTTACTGCGATGTTTCGTTACATCGAAAAACTCTACCACGAACGATTTTACTGCGAAGACTTGTTAAAACGACGTCTTGGTACTGCAATTTCAAATTACTGCTAAAACTAAATAGGTTCATCGATTTTCTTTTCCACAAGTAACTTCTAACTTTACTTTTTAATTTCTTACATTTATTTAAAAGTAGAGAGCCCCATGTCTCACGGATGTATGTGTAAGTAAATAATATTATTGTAGACCTCTGTAAATTATGCTGAATTCATTTTTGGCTATTTTACGCTACTTTGTTAGAATTTTTAAGGTCTATAAATAATTAAAATACGTTGTCATAAACATCTTTCTTGTTTTTAATCATTATTAAAAAACTAAAGTGTAGCTATGTCGTAAAGCTAACCCATATCGTTGTATTGGCCTCTAAACATTTTGGCCTAAATGGAATAAACAACTTCTTTTAATTTAGTTTCGTTTTCCTAATATTTACGACGTAGATACACTTTAATTTTAGTTTTTATTATTATTTAGTCGTAAATAATAATATAGTCGAAAATAATTGGAATAAACAACTTCTTTTTAATTTAATTTCCTGGTTTTCCAATTGATTGATAAGTAAAATGCCATCCTTAAATTCCTTCTCTAAAGCTCCTATTTTTTCACATTTCATCTAGCAACATCGGTTTTTGCTTCAAATATGGTTATCTGTCAAAGTGTCAACAAACGCCAAACGGTTTTCTATTTAAAAATTGAATGACCGATGTTGAAAACAAATATTTGAAAATACTATTATTTATGTATTGTATTTATCCCGGTGATTGCTTTTGTAAAAATATAAAAAATACAAAATTGCCTAATAGTAGTTTTAATTTTAGTAGAAAGGGTATTTGAATGCATAAATGCAACGATAATAACTGGTGTTAGCATTAATGTAAGGTAAAAGTGAAAAGAAAATTGTGAATTAAAAAGTTTTCAAAATTTGATCCTTCAATCATAATTTTAAATACCGATTGCAGTTTATCTTCGGAATGGCTAGTTTTCGGATACCATCTCCTGCGCGTTCTCAAGGTACTTCCTCAAATCCACGGCTTTGCAAGCCAAGACGCAGTCGAAGTGTTGGTACTCCAACTGAATCAGAAAATTTAAGACTTACAGCTATAATTTCGAACTCCTTTGTGGCTTCTCCTTTACCTACAAGAAAATCTATTTTGACTGACAATACTCATATTGAAGCACCTACAAGTAAGTTCCAATCAACTATTTACTTTATTATTACTATGTACTAGTTAATACTGTTAATTATTTATTTAAAACTAAATGAAATGAACTTGATAGTCTGTAATATTATTTTTTGCATTTTGTTTATGTATATTTAATAAATATATTCTGCTATCATATCAATTGATACTATTTACTTTTTGAAAATGCAAGTACCAAGAATATTGCAGCCTTAATGTTAATAGAATTTTCCACAAATTTTGAGTGAGTTAATTTAAGTTAATTAAAAGCAGTATCAAAAAATATAATTATTAAAAAAATGTATAGCATATTAATAAAATCATCATGTTAAGTTTAATAGGAATAAGAAAATATCACTTTCAGCAAGTTTTTTTTTGTTCTTTTTTCTGTCTTGCTTTATGCTTAATGTTATTTTTTTTTAGTTATGTGTTAATTTACATATATTTGTTTCTATATGTGGTGTTGTAAAGCCTTAATAAGTAGACCAAATTTAATGGTTCTCACATGAACCAATTCGCCTTAACCTTGCGATTCTCACTAAAGTCTTGACAATACAATTCATCATAAATACCTTGTTGTTATGCGTCATTCATCATTTTTCTGGTTACAAAAATATTATTCACATCAAGGAAATTGATTATTCAAGGTTTCCTTTATCATTTTCAGGGTAAGAAACTATTCAAATTTTTTATTTATATCAAAATCTAGATGATGAATGTGAGTGATGCCTAAAATAAAGTAATCTTGATAGGAAAAAAAATGTGTAACCAACATAACATTTCTTAATAATAACTTGATTCATTTTAAATATAAGTTTTTTTATGCATATGATAGAGAATAAACATAGCACTTCCATGATGGTAAAAGAGAACTATTGTGTATAGACAGGAGTGTTAGGTTTATTTTACAAAATATCTACCAGCTACCTTTTTGGACTCGAACATGATAGTTTCACTATGGAGACAGGAATAGGTAAGACGGCGGATTACTACCAGGGCAAGTTGCTTTTAAGTACTCTACTACTAGTGGTCTTATTAGTAATGATTGAGAATGGTCTTATTAAATCCTTCAGTCACTTGACAGTTCGTGGGCACTGCAGTGCCAATATTTTTTTACGAAAAACTGCGTTTGTAAAACTTGTTTATTACGAATCGGTTGTGTATCTGTGCCACAGCTGTAGTATTTAATGTTAAGAAAGAATCATAGATGGCATTAAAACCTAGTTTTATCCATTTTTAAATGCTGTTTTATCGACAGAGCGATTTCAAAATGACATTATTTTTTACTGTGATTGAACAAAAACTGCTGAGGAAGAATGTCGTCAGTATTTTCATTTTATTACTTAAGTTGTAAGGTATGATATATGTTATAATTATCTAGACAAAATTCTCTTTACAGTGATGTATAAATACAATGGCGTTTCATTCTGCAAAGTTCATAATTTTAACAAACAATATAGTCAAGTGCTGTTCGTGAGTAAACATGCGCGGTTTTGATGCTGTTTACGGATTGTCGAATTTAGGTTTAATATACTATATATATTTTCAACTTTATTGATGCCTTATTTTATTATTACCTATCTAGCAGTATTTTTGTTGTCAAAATCACAACTTTACTTTTCTTTCAACAAACGTTTTTATCGGCATAGGCATGCAACAACTCAATTTTTTTTGCACATCTATAGAGCGATAGCGCCGGACAGTTCTCGCACATCATTGTTTGCTAGTGCGGACAGTCAAGTAGTTAACCTATACTCACCTCTCACAAGCTTCATAGAATTTATTCTATTCTATTCACATAAAATTTCTGTTTTAGGAAAAAGTTGGTGGAAACGACTAAATGAAAATTCAAGAGATGTCATGGCAGTATTACAATCTAAAACTTATCCAGGGACTAATAATGTAGAAGAGGAATATATGGACATAGAAATTTTAAGGTAACATTTATATTAAATTATTTTATAAATAACAAGTTTTTTTTATTTACATTCTATATAACAACCTACCTGCTTGGTTAGATTAGAATAAAATAAAATAACTCTTTATTGTGCACCAAAATAAAAACATAAAAAATAAAACTTAAAACTAATTGATACACAAAGGCAGCCTTATCTCCAAAACAGGGATCTCTTCGAAGCAACCTTATGTTGTCGAGATATAATCAAAGAAATCCTGATGTAATTTTACTACTACTATTCTTCAATAAATTGTAACAACATATATGAGTTGGTTAGAATCAAAACCGGTTTTGATTCTAATTGACTCATATAGGATCCAATAGGTTTTTGACCTTATTTGCACATCACGGTGCTGCAAAAGACTTGTAAACACAGGAAAGTGCCCATTCTCTTATTAACCCGCGACTTCACCCACATAGTCTAGTTATTTAGTTTTAGTTCTCCAATGCTATCCGTAAATTTTTTTGACAAAAAGTAACCTACGTCCTTCTCCAAAGTTTAATCTATTTATTTTTTAATTCAAAATCAGTTTAGCAATTTTGGTGTAAAAACAGAACATACACTTTCTCTTTTCTAATTTTACTGGAAGTAAATAGGCGAAATATATTATTGTCTCTATAGTTTAATCGTCACTTAGGCAATACCTTTGAAATTCAACAACATCCATAGTTGTTGAAACCTAACAGAAATTTTCTTTAAAAAATTTAGAAATATACGTTCTCTGTGGTATAACCATCCACGTTGGATATGACTTTTTGAGGTTAGGGGTTCAATCCTTGGGTTGGGCCACAAAAAAAAAAGATGTGTGTGCAAATCACACACAATAGAAGTGAAACTTCAGTAAATCGACAAAAGAATGAGATGAATATATATTTTGTGTCTTTTACCTGCAAAAGAATGAGATGAATATATATTTATGTCTCTTACCTGTCGCTTTTCCGTTGCACCCGTTTTGAAATCACAACGATTCTAAAGAAGTTTCACTTCAAAAATTATTTTTAATCTTCTAATAAAAATATAAGTTGCCATTAATTTATGTGTTCAAATTCAGCATAACTCAAATGATTATTAATCTTTAAGACCTAATATTCACTTATATTATTGTTAAACTCCGCATAAACCAACTCCAGACTTTTCCTTCCAACCTAATTTTATAAATATATGTGAGTACTGCTACATTTAAAAGGAATTATTAAAATATAAAAAAGTGTCTTCACGCCCATATCCCCGAAGAGGTAGGCAGAGGCACAACCATGGCACCCACAACTACTAAGCAACATTGTTTTATTAGAATATTGGAAAAACCACATTTTTTTTTGTTGCCTGCCCAGGAATCCAACCCGGTACCTCATGAATTCAAGTCCAACACCTGAACCGCTAGACCATAGAGCCGTTAATAGCCTCATGCGCATAATTTAGAACCTAACCTATGTTGACCAGATATCCTTCTTGCAATTATAACCTCCATCTCAAGGTGTCATTTGGACATTTTTCTTCATGTAGTTTTAATATTTTTTTTATTTTATATTTATATAATATTTTATTTTATTGTTAAATTCTCCCAACAAGGTTTTATATATATGCACTTCTAAGATTTTTTTTAATTTATTGTCGTACAAAAAACTTCTATCCTAAAAACAACTTTCCTTTAAACTCCTGTCTGTTTAGGGAAAGTACTGAATTAATTTTTGTTAGATGTTCATCAACAGAAAGTTTGTAATGACATTAAATCTTATCTTCATTAAAGTTAATCATTAAACAGTGCAAGTGCATCTTTGATTGAGAGAATAAAAATAATTGTATTGGCACAGGCATAGGTTAATTCAAGATAAATTAAATGAGTGGCATACCTTGTATTATTAATATCAGTGGATATAATACTAATAAAGATTTTTTTTCAGCCAAGAGAAAAAAAACTTTACTATGGACTTGCCAGAAAGTTCTGATGGTGAATCTATTTGCAGTATAGTTATTCCTCAGCGAAAATTATTTCATCAAAAAGATATCCATCATCAAAATAAGTATGATCAATTAATTAGTAACCAAGAGGGTTCATCTAAACAGCAAAAAAGTACTATTGATTATGAACAAGAATTGGATGTTGCTCCAAAAAATTTATTTAATAGAAAACCTCGTACTAAACCAATATTTCCATCAGCTCTTTTAAACATATCTGCAAATAAAACAGTTGACAAAACTAAAGAGGTACCCATAGTAGAAGACACAGGTAAAACTCGAAATCTTTTCGGTAATAGATTAGCTACAAAACGAAAAAACATGTTTGCTGATTTCATTGTTTCGGATAGTGAAGATGAAATTCCAGAAATTCAAGCTAAGATATTTGGATTTAATAAAAACAATACACCGAAAAGAAGAGAAAGTACAGCTTCTCAAAGACAACATAGTCCAACGTCTAGTATTACTGACATAGATATTGACGAGTGGAAGCTTTTACCATCATCCACAATGGTGGGTAATCAGTTAGAAATCGCAGCAACAACGCCGTATAAAAGAGCAAAATTAAATAAGTTATTAGAGTTTAAAGAGTTAGCAACTGTATCTCAAACTGATATTCCTATCAAAAATAAATCTATTTCAAATAGTTCAAAAAACACAACTAAAACATTATCTACTCCTAAAACTAAAGAACTTGAACCTGAACATTTGATTACTTCGACTACTGAAGGTGATGAAAATGAAACTAACAAAAGTAAGAGCATCAACAAATCACAAAAAGAAATAACATTTAATAAGAAAGCACAAGTATCTGTAAGCGAAAATCTTGCAGTCTTAGAAAATATACAAAATAATACAGAAAAAATGGTATCCAAAGACAGTGTCATTAATTTAGATTTACCAATAATCAAAAGTAATTTTGTCCAGAAAGAATCTTGTTTGCAAGTTAATCAGATAAATCATGATAATGTACTAGAAATTAATAAAGAAAGCAACTCTGATAATGGTGACGCAGAAGGTGTTAATAAACTTTATCAAAATAAGAGTGTTGTAATCCAAAATGTTGTCTTGGAAGATGATCATGACGATAATTTCACTCTTCAGTATGAAAATGATGAAGAAGTTTTGGATAGTGAGATAAATAAATGTAGTGCTTTGCCTGTGATCCGGAATGATAAAACCAATGAAGTTTCTTTCAAACACAGTATTACAAGCCAAAAAATTACAGAATCGAAAAACAATGTCGTAGGCAAAAACAATACATCATTTAAAAAAACAGAATGCGGTTCTGAGTTAGCAGATCCAATGGATAAGTATGAATCCAACACAGACAATGTAACTGATAAATGTGAAAATGGAAATATTGGAAATGTTACAACCAAGAACATTGAAAGAGATCAAACAGTAAACGAAGGAAAACAAGACAGTAAAAATTATGGGAGTGAAAAAGAAATACGTACATGTGATGGGAAGTTAAGAGATGAAGATGTGAACAAACCAGACTATGTTTTATTTGATCTTAAAGATATCACTAATAGTATTGAAGTAGCAAAAAATATTTCAACTGTAGGAGAATCGGATCAAAATAAGTTGAAAGTTGTAGGTATCGAAAGTATGCAAAAAAGACTGAAAGATATCTTAGAAAATAATAAGTGCGAACAAGAAGAAAAAATCAAAACCAACGAAAATGTTATAGAAAATGACAAAGAAGAACTACAAGTTGAAAAAACATTAGAAGAAGAAACAGAAAATGAAGATCATGACAGAAATGAACAAGAAAATGATCATAAAGAGAAAAGCGACAGTGAAAATGTACAAGAACATGAAACTGGGCAAAAATTTAAATTACAAATTGAAGAAAAAATTGAAAACGAACATAACTCAAATATAGAAGAAGAAAGTAAAGAAAATGAAAGCAGACAACACATAGAACAAGAAATTCAAAATAAACAAAACGAAGACGGAAACACTGAAGAAGATCGACATATTAAAAAGAGAATAGAAGAAAAAGAAACAGAAAATGAAGATTACGGCAGAAATGAAAAGGAAAATCAAAGTAATGAAATAAGTGACAATGATAACGAAGAAGAACATGATACTGACCAAAAATTTGAATCAGAAAATGAAGAAGATGAAGAACATGATACTGACCAAATAATTGAATCAGAAATTGAAGAAGAGGAAGAAAACGAGAATGATCATAACTCAGAAACAGAGGAAGAAGCAGAAAGTGAAAAAGAAGAAGATAATGAAAGCAATCGACATATTAAAGAAGAAACTCAAATCGAGCAAATCGAAGAAAATGAATCTGATTTATTAATGGAAGAGGATGAAAATTCGCAAGATGAAAGAAAAGACGAAACAGAAGATGCAGAAATAGAAAGTGACGTTGAAAACGAAAACGGCGAAGAGCTCTTGGAAAAATCTGATCAACAAACAGACAATGAAGATGATGGCAATATAGTCAGTGATAACATAGAAAGTGACGACGATGATGATGATAATGTAGATAAAATGCAAAGTGAAGATGATGACATACGAAACTCGGATAATGATGACCAAGCAAATGAAAGTGACATACAGGAATACGTAACAGAAGATGAAAATGATAATAATCAAGAAATTGACGACGAGAGGCAGGCATCTTATAATGAATTAGATGACCATGACCCAAAGCTGACTCATGCAAGCCAGAATAAGGATATTACAATAAAGTCTCCTGAAACAATTCTTCATGACAGAACTAACAGAGTTGAATTAACTAGAATAGAGAGACGTGATTCTGAAATAAGAAAAACAAAAGGCATGATCCATCCTTTGAGTGTTCGGCCAAGTTTAGCTCCAGTTAGAGAAAGTGTAGGATTTTCGGACGGAACTAAAGATTCTAGCGCAGAAGGTTCTGGGTGGGACTCTCATCGAACGACGCGTAAGACACTTCGACAGACTTTTGGAAAAGACTTCACCCCAAGAAAATCTTTAAGAGCTTTAGTAATGGAAAAATCTGCAAAGCGCCAAACTGATGTCCATCAATATTTCAAAAATAACCGTCCTCAATCTAATTCAACGGAAATTCCCAATCAAGATACTTTTAATGAACCTGTATTTATAGATGAATCACCTGATATAAGTGAAAAAAGTGTTCATGATGTTTCACTGAGAACTCGTAAAGCAAACTTGGATATGTGTTTAAAAAATATAAGAGACGAGAACATTGAATTTAGAAAGAAAATGGTAAGATTTTTATTGTTTGAAGATTTTAGATTTAAATAGAATAATAACAAAAACAGCTTTTTAATGAGAGGCTCAAACATAAAAGTATGCAGTTCGTTAAGAGACAACTGTGGCCTATAGACATCATATATGTTAAAGTTGTGTTGTTGTCCTGACTCCGTGGTGTTAAACTTGTTGTGCAGATCTGCCAGAAGGCCGGCCTACCCTAAGGGCCGGAAAATGATAGGGTCATTATGGTTCCAGATCATGTAATGCTGTAAATGATCTCTACCCTAGCAAGTTATTTCTCAGTACTGTACTACCAGCAATATTGTTAATGTCATCTATTTAACATAATATGGTTACCACTTACATACTTGCAGTAGAGTCGCTAACTGTATTAGAATAATATATATTACTGTACTATATTTCGTGGTTCCCTATACAGGGTTACTGGTAATTAACGCATAACCTTTCTAGGGCTGCTTTAGTAAATCAAAAGCAACAACATTTGTTCTACAACTTTTAGAAAATCTCGAAAAAAGAATTTGGTTCTTCATACATTTTGTCAGAGGATGATGAACTCTTTGTATGGAGAAACAAATTATTTTTTTGCGATTTTCTAAAAGTTATTGCTTGTGATGTACTAAAGCCGCCCTAAAAAGGTTTTGCGTTAGTCATTAGTAACCTTGTATACTATAAAGTTTTTGAAGCGTACTATGCTGTTGTTTTTTTTTTTAATACTGTATTCAGACAAAAATATTGGCACATGCATGGTATGTTCTACTTAGCAGAGCCGGACCAGCGCAAAATATTTCATTATGTTGCCTTTCAAGCAACATTGTTTCAAAATATATATTGTTTACATTACAATCATTATGTCTATTTTTTCACCTCAATTTTTAACATAGAAATATTTTAAATACAAGTTGTAAAGATAAAATTGTCAAGCTGTATATAGTGGGTATCTACTGGGGTACACAATAAACAAATGCTCTTGTCGACCAAATTGTAAAAAATATTTTTTATTACAGGAAGAAGAAGTAAAGAATATGCTTAATGGGCCACCTAAAAATCCTTTTACTATATTCAAAGGACACAACAAAAGACGAGTTTTAAAACCTATTCAGAGTAAAGCTAAACCCCAACACGACAAATGTCCAAACTTACCATTTGTGATACCCACAGAAATGCTCGAGGATATGAAATATAAACCACCGAAGAGGTTCAAGCCAAGCAATGCAGCATGGGTTTCAAAACGGTTATATAATTTTTTGGAATACAAATTGAAGCCAAAGTAAGTTATTTTGTACATATATACATATCTTCACGCCAAGTCTATACCTACATATCTTCATGCTTACCCCCGTAAGTTAATATACAGTCGTGGTCAACTAAGTGGGGACACTCTTTGGTTAAACCGAATTGTGAATTTATTTTTTATTTTCCAATGAGTCTAAACCATATTCCATATCTCTTACATGTAAGTATAATTAGTCATTTATGTGCCCGATTTTACAAACAATAACAACTTCTTAAACATTAAACCTCTTTACAGTATAGCTGATAGATTATTATAGTGCTATTTGTTGAAATAATGCTGGCTGGCCATTTAATTAGGGACACTGAGATATTGCGTTCTATTTTTAAAATTTGAATCTCAATACTTTTTTACTTCTGTTATTGTTTTGTGGTCGTTTTGGCGGCAATCCCGATATTTATTTTAAGTTTTGAAAAATATTTTGAAGAAAAATGGGTAAAAATAAAAGTTGCAATCCAACACTACGAAAAATTATCATGAAGTTTGTTGTCGAGCATGGTTGGCCATACCAAAGGATAGCAGAACATTTAAATTGTTCAAAAACAATGGTATACAATGCAATGCAACATGTCAGACGCAATAACACAGATTTAAATGTGCCCAGAACAAAAAGATCGAGAAAAACAACTCCGCAAGAAGATAGAATGATAATCAGGTTAGCTAAGAAAGATCCGTTTCTAGGCTCTATCTTAATTAAACACGAAATGTTTGGGACAGAAGAAAGAGCTGGTGACTCAGCGAGGACCGTTCGATGACGTCTGGTAGAAGCAGGGTTGTTCGGAAGAGTGGGTCGCAAAGTACCGTTGTTGAAGAAAGAACATAGAAATGCTCGTTTGGCGTTTGCATGTAAATATGGACATTGGACCTACGCCCAATGGCAACTTGTATTATTCTCTGACGAGACCAAGGTCAATTTGATTTCTTCAGATGGAAGGCAATACGTATGGCGTCCAGTAAAAGCGGAAATGAATCCAAGATTCACAAAAAAGCAGGTGAAACATGGCGGTGGAAACATTAAAATGTGGGGTGCATTTTCTGGACGTGGAGTGGGACCTGTGAGGAAAGTTCAGAGTAATTTAGACCAACATCAATACAAGGCAATATTGGAGGAAACGGTGCTTCCCTATGCTGAGGAGCATCTCCCTATTATATGGACGTTTCAGCAGGATAACGACCCGAAACATACCGCCCGTTCAGTCAAGTCGTTTCTTACCAGTCAGTCAGTGTCGGTGCTAGATTGGCCAGCAAATAGCCCGGACCTTAACCTAATCGAGCACCTTTGGCACGAAATCAAGAAAAAAGTAGCTTTGTTATCGTACCACAACTTTAGATGAACTTAATGAAGCTTTTTGTGAGGCATGGGCAAACATTCCTGTCGAAACATGCCAGAAACTGATAATGTCTATGCCACATCGGTGTCAAGCGGTAATTACTAACAAAGATTTTGCTACTGGGTACTGATTTTACACGTAATAAAATGGAGCTGTTAAAGATATTATAATACTGCAGATTATTAGTTTTGTTTAACTCTATTTTTCATTATAGTTTACTGTCCTTAATTAAATGTCCAGCTACAGAATTATACCTTAAAATTGAATAGATGTTCAACCTTTGATATTAAATACTTTTTTCTATTTTTTTTTTTTTATTTACAGCCATTTAAAGCATAATAATCGGACCAAATTATGCAAATAATAATTACTGAGAAATCAATAGGGTTCAACAAATATGTATGTACATAACCGGTTATTGTTCTTCACTATCTTGCATGTCCCTAATTAGTTGACCACGACTGTATATAAAACTTGATTTATCTTCAATGTGACAAAAAATTATGCTGTATAGGAAAATAGGTACTGACGTGGTAGTCAGTATTACTATCAGCCACTAGCTTCCTGCCCGCGGCCTCGCCCATGTGGAATTTGGCCGCGCCAATTGCATTTCCTTTTTTAACCCCTTCTCCCATTTTATCCCAAGGGAGCATTTAATCGGTATAAGAAGTATTCTATCACTCAAGTCAACTCGTACCCTGTCTTTATATCAAATTTCATCTAAATCCGTTCAGTAGTTTCTGCATGATTGACGGACAAACATCCAAACATCTTAACATCAAACTTTCGCATTTATAATATTCGTGTAAAGTGTGATAAGGTTTCCCAGTAGCATTTTTTGATTATCATTTTGTGTATATATGCGAGTGAGCGTGCCTGCATGTATGTGCAAAGTGTGTGCTTATACACATCCACAATTTCACCCATGTTTCAGAAAAGTAATTAAAACTAAAGTGTTTTTCAGATACGATTACAAAGCACGAGTCAGAGCTGAGAAGTTTGTACAGTCTTTATACGAGTTCACCAAACACATCCGAAGACACGAGGTCGCGCCAACCGACGCTGTTGATGTCCTCAAACACGAGATGGCCAGGCTGGAAATAGTCAAGACTCACCACGAGTTCTATACATTCTTTTGGGAATACATGCCACAAGAGATACGAGTAAAGGTGGGTTTTTTTTATTATATAAGCTTCATTTCTATGTACATACAGCGTGTCCTAAAATTCAACAGTAAACTGGAACCAAAAGGTAAATATACCTATGAATCATCAAGTAAAAAAATATAACTAATTTTCTAAAAAAATCTTTAAAAATAGACTGGGTATTACTAATTTTTTTATTAGAAACCTGAATAGCATTGTTATTCATAATCCTCGAGTCCCAGAATGTCTGCAGTTTTGAAACAAAAATCAAGTTAGCTATTATTTTCTCCAAGTTTTAAAAGATATAAAAACTCTTGTCACTATGTATGTTCCGAATAAACTAATCTAAAAACCACTTAGCTTTAAAAGCCACCTCTAAAACCACTTAACTTGTGGTCAGTTTCGTAAATATCCAATGTAATAGGTCCAGTTCAAAGTAGGATATATATATCTCATTACCAAACTTTGCCATTTAGGGAAAGTTATCGGGTTTTATCTTCCAAACAATAAAATGACAAATGTTATTGTTTGAAATTATGACAAATAATATGACAATAATATGATGACCACTGATATAGTGGTGACTAATGTTTTAAATATACAAATCACTGAAACTCCATTCCTGTGATGGACCAGGTCCACTCAGTAGAATAGACCATCAGACTCTACCAGCTAGCTCATAAGAGGCGATCATAGATAAATAATCTGATATATAAAATTCTCATGTCATGGTGTGCGTAATTGAACTCCTGGAAAACGGCTCCGCAGATTTTGGTGAAATTTTGTGAGCATATTGAGTAGGTCTGAGAATCGTCCATCATCTAGTTTTTATACCTCTAAGTGACGAGGGTGACTCACCCCAAATTTTTTTACTAAAATCACATTAAAAAAAGTAGCAGTACAACATCTGCCGGGTCAGCTAGTATATTATAATATAGGTTACTACCAGCAAGAGTACTGATGGTAGTGCTGTGTAGCAACTTTCCTGAGTTGGGATCCACCACTTTACCTATTTCTGTGGCCATAATGACTCTGTCATGTCCTGATACGGAGGGGAGGGTAGCCGCTGAACTTGCACACTAGGTCTAACATCCAGGCCAAAAGACAGAGACCCACCTGATATCTCTAGGGTAATATAGACTACGCTTGACTAATACCATCTTAGCCGTGTGTTTGTTTGTTGATACTTAGTAAGTATGCCCGTGTTGTTTATTCATATAAAAACTTTTCTTATAGGTAATTCCAGACATTGTGAACAAAATCCCTTTGCCAAGACATGGAGTATTTACTGAGATCTTAGGATGAAAATTTACCAGCAGGATTAAGAATGGATTTTTTATTATGAATTAAAACTTTTTTTGGACATAATGTATTTTATTTATATAAAATTAGGATAAGAAAGTGACAAATGCACCGTTAATCCATACTTACAATATGTTACATATATTAATTAACATACATACATGTTACATATAGTAATTTATAGTGAAGGCTTGATCAACTAGTCAGGCTAATGTCTGGTTTCTATAGTCAACAAACGGTAATCCGTAAGTATAGCCAGTTGTGTTCTAAAAGTAACGAGACATGTAGGTAATATCTACAAATAACCTAGTTATCTTACCGACAGACCTTTTACCACCAATTTCAATGACCTTGCTGGCAAGAGATTTTTAATTGGAGGGACACCACTACGAACCGTTAACCAGACTAGTTATTTATCAATATTAGCAACAAAACCATAAATGGATTATTTAAATTTCCATTTACATGGTTATTCCTACCAGCTTACCTCCGGAAGCAAAAACTGGTTTCTTGAATATAGGAACTGGATTTATAGTAAGGCTAAGGCTTTCTTGATGTGGCCCTTAAAACGCCATGAAATCGTTGTGCAGATTTGTCTTGTTCTGGGGAAGGGCCGCTCGGTCTTGCGAATCTATATTTTTTTACAGATTTAATCCTTTGCATGCCGGAACGCGGATCCGTGCAATCCAGTTACACTGCAGCGCTAAAGTCGCGGCATACCAGAGGTTAACATCCCAGACTCAGTATGATGAACCAGCTTAACATCTTTAGCGTAAAAGAAAATATCTGCACGCCCATATCCTCGAAGGGTTAGGCAGAAACACACCCAGGATACCCACGGCTGGGCAATTTTTTTTTTGTTGGCCGACACGGGATTCGAACCCGGCACCTGATAAGTCAAGTCCAATACTTGGACCGCTAGACCACAGAGGCGAGAGGCTTTAGTGTTTAAATTGATGCTTACTTATTATTAGGGAATCCGCTTTCTTGTTTTCTGTTTGACATAATTTATGGAGAGGATTAAGAGAAATAATAATACAGATGCTATAATTTTCATTTTATAACATAAAAAATAGACCCAAACTCAATGCAAGCCATATCAGACACCTATGTACAAATGGCGGGCCATTTACCGTCAGGAAATGAGTGATTTTGCTGTTTTTATAAACTGAAAGATAAAATTAGGTAACGGGTATATTAATTTACTACAAAATACTATACATAGCTTTATTAACAATTCATTTGGTACATGACAAAGTATTGTACATGGGTTATAAGTATTTCAAAAGGTTTTTTATTGTAACTGACAATGTATTGCATTATTTGTTTTTACCTGAGTGCGGGATACTAAGGTAGGGTATTGTGTTTAGAAGTATATAAAACCTCGTGTCTCATTCCATTTGGTCTCAAATGTGTAGATAAGATTAAATCATTTCATTATTATGATGATTATATTTGTGAGTGTCGACAAATACAATGTGTAGTTTTTTTTCATCCATTCGTGATAGGTTCATACGAACTTACAATCATGATCGTGGAAGAAGTGGGCAAGAAATATCTTTGAAAAATTCTTGATTTACCTTCTGGATCACAAGTCACAACCTTGATTTCTAATCGGCCTGTATTTTTAACCTTAATTAATTACAGGCCTTCGAAAGTTTACCTATATTATGGTTGCTTTTCTATTTGTGGAGTTTTGATTCGACTGGCGGGTTCCTATGTGTATGCCAAGCCTACTCAACTCCACACCATCGGAGTTGTCTCATGCATTTGTTGGGCCCAAAATTCATAGAAGTTGAGGAACCTAGGCGTATGACGACACGTTAATGATGGTGTTACCCAGTGTGAAACTGAACCCCTCTCTACTTGTGTTATTTGTTATTTAGTTGATTAACAGACATAGTAGAAAACGTAGGTAAATTTAATTATATGGCGCATCACATTGCAAAGCACACTGAGGCGGACCGGGCCGCATCGCAACGACGAACTTCCGTTACTCAGCGCCAGAGTAGAGTAAACAAATAGAGAGACGAGCCGACGTTAAAATCGCCAAGTCTGGAAGCTGGCGCTTCTAGTAGTAGTCATACGAAACTTTAGGGTTGAAATTCATTAGTGCTCTATTCACAATAATATGACCTTCGGTGAATGTTGGCCTCGTCGGAAAATGCGCGCGGGGTGCTTCAAGGAAATCCGCGTCGATGCGCCCCTGCACATTATGATTCGCTAGTAAAATGTATGAAAGCGATCTAGGCGGATTAATGCGATGCGTCCCGTCCAAATGTGCACTATCCTTTAATCAATGACATATGTTATTATTTACCTGTAAGGCTGTAACCAAGTCTTCACAATTGTTACGTGTTAACATTATGGAGGGACGTTCAGTTTTGAATTGGGCTACCTCTGTATTAATATGATTCATACATGTCTATACACAAAGCACTTAAATCTAATGTATATGCGTATAATACAATGATTATTTAATACTTATTTTGGACACGAATTACACATTCAAATACAAAAAAGTACAAAAGTGGGTAAAACCATTTTGGCACTACTAAGACACAATTTTGAGGGTAATTGGGATTTGAAATTTATACAACTTGACACCTACTTACATTGAAATTTTTGTTCAAGTTTTTTTTACAATAACGTACGCTGATTTTAATTAATGTCTTAAAACATTATCTTATTTAATAATCTGGATTTAAAAACACATGCTTGGCGAAATGATAGGACTGTGTAAGCAAAACATTACACTCGATGGAATCATAAGGGCACATATAAAATGCTATCATATAAGTACTTATGTACCCAAAGTATACAACATCCCAATGACAGTAAAATAAGAAGTCTCAGATGACACACAAGTTTGCCGAGATGTGGATTTCAACATCAGTTCAATATACCTATCATACGTATCTAATTAATTTTAAACAAAATACCCAGCAAACCTTAATTTTTCAGTTTAGTTATATACTTTAACGACTCGTGGGACTTTTAATTTGATTCTTATGTGCCTTTCAAACATCGTTTATATTAAAAAAAAATTTAATGGTGTAGCTCAATTGGACCTTACATTTTGTTCAGATTTCATTAATCTGTTTTTGAATACCTTTAAAAAGTTAATGATATAAAAAATTCATTTATCTAGTGAACAATTCTCTATATTAAAATAATGATTAAATTATTTCGCATTAATTCGCATGTCTTGTCGTATAATAACTATGCGTTTTTAAACTTGGCACATTAGCCTGCAAAGATAATATGAGATATAGATAATATTAAAACTGAAATAATACATTAGTAAAAAAACTGCATATTATGATGCAACTGAAGCATATAGTACACATAGGTGCGATCTAAATTCAAGTAACTGAATAGGAAAAAAAAACAAAGATTTAGATAATATTTATTGAAACTGTAAAATATCACTAAATTAAAACTAAATTTGACTAAGGTAAAAAAACAATATTATGAAAATTGTGAAAAATAAATGCACTCGTAAAGATGGCAGTTGATTAAGTCACCATAGGATTATGCAAATAAAAATGTTATAACGAAGTTATTTTAAAATAAAACACAAAATCGTATTGACAATAGTCAACAAACTTGTTAGTACCTAACTCAAAGCATACATGATATATCATAAGTTACTTACAAAAGACATGAGACGAATTTAATAAAAAAATACGTAGATTGCTTTTCACGGTTCGTGAAAACAATAAAAAACCATCTACAAAGATCTTGTCCATTGCGATGTATTTTCAGGATATTCTCTGAAACTATAAAACCAATATTTATAATTCAGTAGAAAAAAATGTAGTGGCTTTAATCTCGTCTTAAAAATCTCAATAAGGCCCGCGTGTCTAGTTATCACTTATCGCAGACGAGACCTTTTGCTCGATATATCAGTGCGCGAATCACGTACCGTGAGAAGTCAGCATTACGAGGATTTTATGACATTTGTAAAAAGGCGCCATTGCAACTTGTCAAAACACATTTTCATAGACAACGGTGTTAATTCTCATTTACACAACAGTCTAAAACATCCGTATCGCTTAAATAACATTATTTTATAGTTAACACAGTAAATAATGCGCTTTCTTTCATGTTATTTAGTAATAAAAATACTGTATAACAATATTTTTATTAATAAATAAGATTATAATTACTTGAAAATTAAAGTCATAGCGTTAGTCTAGTTTTATTATGTGTTTAATTAATCAATTGTTAAGTCATTGTTAAACTAAAATGCAAAACACTGTAAATATTTGAATTGGTGTGCCTATTAGATGCTTACAACGGTAAACAATAATAAAAAGTAACGATTTCAGTTACAGTTTAATATTTACAAATAAAAATACTTTACAATTAGGTATAAATACATTTATTTACAGTCAAATTAGCGACAGAAACATTTTAAAGTAAAAAAATAGTATTTTTATTTGTATGTACTGAATTACATTAAATAGGTCTTTTATGTCTGATACAGCGAACGTGCTTTGTCGAAGATTATATCATGCAACGCCGCACTCGTGATGTTTCGTTTTGTTTCATGGTCATCGATACTTAATTTCTTAATATAAATAAGATGATTAATATAAATAAAGGAGTTCGACATTTTAGTATTCGAAAGAATAATATCAACTGAAATGATATCAAAACATAATTGATATTATCTTAATATGTTAACAAGCAACTTTAATATACACTAAGAAAATATACACATAAAATACAATGGTGCACAAACATTCAATAAACAAAATAAACGCACGTGCAATTTATTTTTTCATGTTATAAAATTACGTAGAAGCAGGCGACTCTCGAAATGATAAGAAACAAATATCCTTTATAGTCACCGTAGATGTTACTGGTAGCAGTGGTGGCTGGGAAATTAGGCCATGTATGTTTTTTGGCTATTCCACCCTCACGAACGAAACTGGCTATGTTAAATCCAAATAAAATTATTTCATTTGCAAATTCCCGTCCAATAAAATAAATGCAGATGTATTATATCGCGACAAACATGTAAGAAGGTGAATAATGAATGGATTGAACTCACCAGACACCGAAGGCCCCAAATATATCCAGCTCCACACAACACTCACACCACAAAATTGTATTTCTTAGCACCAACAATATGTACTAATAAAATGTTTTATTAACACTAAACATACTAAAAGTTTAGTGGTGTGGGTCGTGTTTTGTGTAGCAGGCTACATTTGGTGTTTGGATTTAGATATGAACTTAAATATGGATTTCCGCAAATGGTTCATTTTTCTGTTGTTATGTTTATTCCGTTTAAAAAATACTTATCACCAAAAATATCAAACTCACAAAGGAATAATTTAAAAGATGTTTTGTAGCATAAATCCCAAACAACTAACTTTCAACAAATAACTATTTCACAAAAAAATATACAATGTTGTACATAACTAGAAGCGTTGTGACGCAAATAATACTTTTTGGCAAAAGTTTAATAGCTACTGGTGATAATTCTACTTACTCAAACTGATTTTCTACTTAATTTGTGTTAAATTTCATATAAGTGTAACCAAGAGAATTACCACCAACATATACGCAAAAAAGTAAATGCGAAGGGTTACAACTTAAAAACAGTTGTATCCCCAATCTACTCTTTGTTTCTATTAAAATGTTTCTGACGAAAATAATATGGCCGATGTTTCAATTAATAGTGTTGCTATTGATGTGGTAATTTTCGAAAACTAATTAGGAGGATTAATTAGTAATTACTGATTAGTAACTTTAATTCGCAGAATTGATAATATTCTGCTATTTAATTGGTAATTGGCAAAGCTGATGTCACCATATGAGTTGTTGATGTTGCTTATTTTCATAAATGTTATGAAAATTCTCTCACTGGTTGAAGTTAATAGTTGTTATTAATAATGCTTCTTTTCATTAATGCTATAATTCTCTCAATGTTTAAAGCTAACTAACTTAAAACATTGGTGTTATTCAAGTTGTTTATTATCATTAATGTTATAATCCCTTCACTGTATTTATCTGAATTAATGTCAAAATAATTCAGTGTTGTGTTTTATTAAGGGTAATCCATTTAACTCTAAAACAGCAACATCTTGGCTTATGATAAGAGATCAATGGGCATGCCATTTGTAAGACAAAGTCCCTAAAATACAAAAAGTTTTAAATAAACCTTCAACACTTTGCTAAACTTTTATCAAAGTGAATTGAATATCTATCTACAAGCGAAAGCACTTATTGAATGACACAGGCCTACATTTACAGAGAACATATACGCATACGACTACTAGGGCACCAAGAACATACGATCACAAAACTTAATAGAGCAATAAACATTAACACTTGTAATTATAAAGAAAAAAATTACACCAACACAGGATTTGAACTGTCGACCTTAGGCATAAAACACAAAATACAACAGTTCAAATTCATATTTGAATATGTTTATTACTTTACACCTAAACAGAATATTTTCTTTAATAAGAATTGGTAGAAATATATCCCAAGCAAGGGAGTAGACGAAAATTATAAAATTACACTACTAGGAGATCTTATTAAGAAACTAATTCATATATTTTAATAACATATTTTCTAATATAAATTATTAATACATTTCATATTCATTATTTGTGATAAAAATACTCTATCTATAAATGAAAATAGTTTACAAATACTTTAAACAATTTAAATAGATATGCTAAAGCTTTTAGCTACGAAAACATTTGCGTCTGTGGTATAGGTTAAATATAATATTATGTATCTTTCTACTACGAACCAGTTAAAAAATGTAGCGTAAATAAATATTGATTTTAGCCCTTGAAAGTTAGTTTCTTTTTCTTTAATTGGTGAAATCTGTGGCTGGAATTTGCGTTAGCATTTGCTATTAGTCAAGTTGAAATTTGCATCAAGTTGCCCTATTTAATTATTTAAAATTAGTCATAGTAGCCAAAGAAAGTCATGTCATTCATGTAGTGAGATTTGGCGGGAACGAGTTAATGCACGAATCTAAACTATTATTTAAAAAATAATCTGACAAACAACAGATAACGAAACTAGGAATCCGGTGACAAACGCAAATGTTTTCAAAAAATGTAAAGTAATTGTGACTGAACTAGGAATTTTTTAAAGCATTGGAGGCGTAAAAAGCACACCTATTTAAAAAAAATACAGTAAAGAAAAATATAAAATCCTATATTTCTATAATAAAAATCAAAAATAGCGTTAGTATTATAAAGAATACAATGTATTGCCAGAAAAAGGAGACATTACTTCCAGCCGAGCGTACAAATGCTCAAGAACTTTTTGAAAGACAATCAAATGTCGACATTTTAAAAAAAATATAGTCGAAATACTATAACTCGAATTCCGAAAATGCTTAAAGTGATTAGATTACTTCTACATGCAGCGATTTCTTCCAGCCGATCTAAAAAATTATGCTGTGGTTGTTTAAAATAAGGCTCTTCACAAAACATAGATAATAATATATTATGCTGGGTACATATATATAGCAAAGTAAAGCGAATGAAGAACTTCTCTTAATCAACGAAAAAAGTAAACTCTTTAGTGGCTATCGCTGACAAGCTCGAATGTTTGTAATACAGCCCGCTACATAAATTCGGTATTTTGATACGGAATTTAGTTTCGAAAAAAATTCGAAGCGAAGATTCGAAGTGATTTAATAAAAATCTATGTAGCTAATACATACATTCGGAATTTGAGTGGATTTGTATGGGCGAAAAATGTCGAAACGGGATTCCGTATAAGAATTCCGCATGCATGTTGTGGACTTGATTGCAAAAATATATACATAAGTGGCAGACGGAAGCCCCAGAACGCTTTAACTGCAATTCTACCTAACGAGCTTAGATAACACCTTTGGATAACACATACAGGTGTATGTGTTATCCAAAGTGCAATTTCCACTAATTTCATTCCAAAAGAACAATATTTAATTGTCTTTTAAAAAGTTTAATATTACATAAAATGAACGGAACATATTTTTTTCTATAACGTACCAAAAATATTTTTTTTTACATATTGGTGTTCCAATTGGGGTTTTGTATGGGGTTTTAATATAGCTAGTTAATATGGACATAAAAAATAAGTATATTAGACACAAATATGTTACAATATGATTAATTACAGTATGTGGTACAATGATTACAATGATTTGGATTTACTAAATATAATATGAACAATATTAGGTAGAAAAACATCATATATAGGCTCCAACACATTATCCTGACGACGCCGGGTGACGTGTCAGTTTGCTGACAGGTTATATGACGCTTTTGCTCTAGTTCAAAACAATTATTCAAATAGTGATAGCTTGTGCTAATTTTATGAGGTGTCATCGATTTTAATATCGGGGGGGTTACCATTAGCTCTTTAAACAATATTTTTCAATATACTAATTGTCATCGGAGAAAGACAACCTTACGACGTACGCCACATTTCTTATATAAATGGACATTTAGCAACATGGAAATAATACTGTTAGAAGCGTTCATGGTAGCGTCCCTGGGACTCGCTGGCACCTTAAAACTCGCCCGCTATGTTGCCGGTTGTAATATCGCATAATGTGCAGTAGCCTTTATATAAAAGTTATACAAAATATTATATTACAAACAACACTCCTATAATGGATATCTACAAAATATACAAATATACTTTACTTTTATGTATATTCAGGCTAAACACTCATTATTGATTGATTATTATAAATTATATTGATTTTATGTTTTTTTGTAATTGTATAGCAATGTATTTGTTTTCAGATGGGAAACATTTATATGCGCCTTGACAGTAAATACGCCACTTTTTTACATATACAAACGAGTTCACTGGCGGTGTTCCAGTTAACAAAATGTTCCTTTGAACAGCGAAATACATCTTAGCTTCACCACAAATCTTTGCATACAATTTGCAAAAATGAACTTCATTTTATTCATATTGTACTAGATAACCCATTTAAACTGTACATGTATTTCGCTGTTCAAAGAAACATTTTGCTAACTGGAACACCGCCAGGGAACTCGTTTGTACATACACGATCACTTATTCCTGTTTATATTTTTATTTTTATATAAAGTTAGTATTTCCTAAGATATTCAAGTTAGGACACTTTCTGCTACATCTATAGGAGTGTTGTTTATTAAAAAACCTATTACATTAATTTAGATATAGGATAAAAAGGCATTCCAAATATAAATGTAAGTACAGGGTGGTACATTTAACGTGGTCTCGCGGGCAGGAGCTCTACATAGTTGGCGGGGAAGAGTCCGAAGAGGCCTTGCGGGCCGAGCCCCTGCCACCAACCGGCGTCGATCTGCTCTATGTGAGTGATCACATCGCCTGGGTCAAAACTGATCTCGGATTCGTCCGCTATACACCAAACCCAAAAAAAGAGAACATTACAGCAGATATGTATGTATGAAGACGGTGCATTTGTTCTTAACCCGCCCGATAGTAACCGAAGACAGGCTCAAAATGGATGTACATTGAATCAGAAGTTTCAGATTCCGTATTCTTTATCCATTACTATCCAGTATTTTTGTGGGCATCTAAATTAGTATAAAATTTCCAAAACCGTATCGAAATCGCCTGCCTACTTTCAGAAAATCTGGCGGAAGTAACTATGCGCATCCTTCTTTTCCCCAAATATACTCCATTGTTTTTCTTTTGACAAAAAAGGGTACTACTTATTTGGCAAAAGGTATTAGAGCCTATTTCATTTTTAATTCCATTTTTATCAACAAACATTTTAACGAATAAAATTTTTAATTTTCTATTTCTCTTTACGCATCGAGCAAAAAATGTTAATACAAACACTTTAATTTTGTTTATTTGTATTGATTATTATAACTACTATTCATATACATTATGTTAAAATTTAAAAAAAAAACACGCTTCCTGGTTCGGTCATGAGAAAAGAATGGCAGATGAATGAAGCAGATATAAAATGCAATGTGGATGGATGTAGGTACCCGGGGAGACCTAGGTTGACATTCCACAATCAGATCGCTCGGATGTTACGCGGGTAGTGTCAATAGTCTCCAGAACCGGTCCTTTTGAACGAAAAGGGTAATGAATGTGAAGAAAGCCAGACAGGTTTGTCATGATTGTGAAGTTTGCCACTCGATGCTCTCTGCCTACCCTTGAAGATATGTATGTTTTATACATTACCTGCTTGGTAATCGTACAACGCCCGCGCTGTAAGGCCAGGATCGTCGTCCAGATCCTCATATATTGTACCTTCTTCATCCACACCTTCAGGTGATACATCTGTAAAATTAAGATCAGAACTTGATCGAAATCCAACAAGTAAGCGAGTTAAGCTCGACAATGAGTTTTTTTTAATACTTAGATTAAATGGTCTGATGTCTCGATGTTAGACATGAAACTGTGTTTTTTCAAGTCTATAATAAAAACGAAGATGCTCAGGATTAGACAATATCCTAGTAAGCGATAGGTTTGCTACATATTACATTGTGGAACTTAGTATCTTCGGCTAGTCGTGCCTTTTTTCGACAATGGGATGTGGGGTCACATCCCATCCCTTCTTACTTTCTCTCTCTTTCTTTCACTCGCTCTGTCTCTCTATCTTTCTATTACCAGATTACTGGGTTATTCCACTAGTGCATTCAGTCATAATAAGGTAGAAAAGTGCTAGCAGCTGTTGAACTGAATGGTGAAACTATTCCTGTCGGCATAGCATCAGTGCTTAGCATTAACGTGTTCCGCGCTGGAAAATAGAGTAGCAGATCGAATTACACACGGGGGCTAAGATCCTAGCCCTACCAAGAGTTAACATTTACCGGATCTATAAAGGTTAATGATGTTTCTTACAACTAGGAGAGGCGCCCATTTGTACGCAATCTTATAAAAACCGGACAAGTGCGAGTCAAAATCTACACTGAGGGTTAAAATATTTTTATCGTATGATGTAACTTAAAAAATATGCTTTTCGAAATTATTCCTTTATATGTGCTATGAGACGTAGCTTTGTATTAAAATTTAAGATTCTGAGTTCAAAGTAAGTATCATGTAGGTTTTCATTCCCTTGCGAATTTTTATTGAATGCGTTGGCTTAAAAGTTTGACTTTTCAAAACTCCAAGAAACAGTGCACCTGAGTATTTGATATTATTCAGCTTTAAACCTCCACGCATTCATAAGAAAAAGAGCTTCTACAGACGAACAACGAAAGAGCCTACTGGGGTTTCGTTTTTTTTTCTTTTGAAGTACGGAACTCAAAAAAAAAAACTAAAATTCGCTTACCCTCAAGCGTAGTGCCGTTCTCCTTTTTAAAGTGAACATTTTCTATGACCGTATTCTGTCGACTTAGTTCTCTCTCGTCGGTGTTTTTACTGTACGGCGATCGCTTTATCGTACTAAACTTGTTGTCACTGTCATCGTCATCATTCTCGTTGGAGCTGGAGTACGAGGCGTCAAACATATCGTTCTCTAGAATATTCTGCTTGATCATAGGCTCGCTTTGCTTCAAGTCTATATCTCTATACGTATTTTGCTGGATTTCCGAATAGTTAATCGCACTGAAGGATCCAGGTTCAGTTTCCGTGCTGGGACTCAGATCAACTGACGGATCAATGATGGGCTCGTATTGAATTTGTGACGGACTCTCTAAGCTCATTTTTATTTTGTCTATGTTTTTGAGTGGACTTGTCTTTGGTTCTTGGGGTTCTTCGACGGGGGTTAGTTTTTCTGGCGTCTTCGTGTGAACAGGTGAGGAAGGTTGGGAGGTGTTTTGTGTGAACGAGTTGATGCGCTGTGTTATTACTGAGCTGCGAACTGGTTTTTCTGGTATACTTGATGACGATCTGAAAGGGAAGAAGAAAATCTTAAGACGCATGATAACTTGAAATAAAAAAGTTATTTTTGAATGTTAGTTGAGAAGCGACGTAAACGTCTGTACCATTTTTTGTTTATTATTTAAAAAGCTGGAATTCGATTCCAAGCAGTTATGATCATCCGGTTACGAACATAGGTTATTTGGATGAATATAGGTATTTGTAGATCTCCACACCAAATATCCACATTATGATCCGTAACCGAGGTTATATATAATCCGGCATATCACTGTTGTTAACTAACATCATTTCGCAAGCAAATAATATTTTTGTAGTCAGATCAACTCGTGACGTTTGTTCAGGTATACGTTGTCTACATAATAAGTGAAAGATAAGTCTGAAGACGAGTCCACGTCTCGACTTACTTTGCCTTACATAAACTTCGATTTTTATTATACTGGAAAGTGTTAAAGTAAACTAATTTTCGTTTTCTACGAACCGTTTGGTAGAAAGCTGTGCGGACTCTTTTGTAGAATATAAACCCACCTATACTCTACAAAAGAGTCCGCGACCAAAACCAATTATTATAAAAGACACTATAGGGAATGTCTTTCCGGTAGCGAAGTGTGTAGTAGGTAACTCGATAGCGCCCGCCGTTTTACCTATTCCTATCGCCATTGAGTATTTGCTTACTATTGTCTTTTCCCATACTGGAAGGTGAACTAGCCGGTAGATTTGCACACGTGGCTCAGGATCCCGGCTCTAAGATAGTTACTTACCAGTAACGCGTATGATGGCTATAGGCGATGGTTGTCGCGTATCAACAGGAGAGCTGCTCCATTTCACAACTGCTATTCAAAACGCACTAATATATCTTATCCCTATTTTAGAAACAATAATAATAATAATAAAAATATTTTAGATATAATTCCATGTACTCGAATCAATAGATTTGCCTCTTCTTTCATCTTCTTTTCGGCGTTTTCAAATCAAAAGTGAATAGGTTGTATCTGGCTTAATATACCTCCATCACTTTCCATCAGGTGAGTCGCATGTCATCATACTAAGCTAACCATACTAATGTTTTAAATGCAAAATTCTGTCCGTTGCTCTTTCACGGATAAACTCCTACTAAAGATCCGGGTTCAAACACAGGCTATTTTTTTTAAATCAACTCGCCGAGGACTACAATAATGGACGTCAGTTTAATTGAAAACCGTAACTATCCTACACTGACGAATTTGCAGGCAAACAGTAAGTTTTTTATAAAAACGAGCCACCTACTTGTTCGTTATGTTATAACATAAAAACAAGAGAAGGCCAAAGGATCGCTAAAGAACAGATAAAAGTTGAGAGATAACTAACTTGTTGTTCATCTGTCCCTGCGCGAGCGTCTGCAGGAAGTGCGCGCGGGCGGCCGTGGTGGAGGAGCCGATGAGCGAGCGCGCCTCCGCCGACCGCTGGCGCCGCAGCGCCTCGCTCGCGCTCACCCCGCCCCGCTCCGCACTCCCCGCCTCCTCCGCACCGCCCCCGCTATAGTCATTGTTGCCTTACATACTCAGTTCACTATACTATGACTGTTTTATAAAGTGAATTCGTTATATAAAGTTTATTCTAAAATCGTCTATCGAATTTAAAATAGTGAAATTAGAGATTAGACATTAAACATGTCAGTGTAAAATTAGTAAATGCTCCGTTAGTTCTGTCATGTGAAAACAACATACACGATTGACAAACAAACGCTGAAACAAAGTTGTAGTTCTAGATTTACGTTCCACGACCCATTCGCCCATGTATGATTATACAAAGGTAGTATCAAGAGTCCCTAAAACCGATGTGTTTGTATAAAAAGAATAGTAACTTGGCACTAAATAAATCAAAAATATGTATGTTTTTTTTAAAAAACTAAATTCAAAATAACGTCATTGCAATAAGTAATGATTTTTCATTCAACAAACAATGCCCATAATTGACCTGACCTGAGAAATAGTTATCGTCAATAATGATGTGACGTATCTCAAAAAGTTGCTGATTTTTTGTTTTTATAAAATCACTCATTACATTTTTTAATAAGTTTAAAAATGGATGTATTTAATTTACGAATCTTGAAAAAAATATTTAAAATGTCATATAGAATAGGCACTATAAACAGTATTATCACTATTATCTGTAGACACACACACACACACACACACACACACACACACACACACAAACGCACGCACGCACGCACGCGCAGGTTAATTTGCCCCTTTCTGGGGCCGGCTTTTATTCTTATACAGTCTTTAGTCACTATTTACATATCACGTCAGGGTCTTGAGTAAAGCGGTGGTCACTTTACACAAGCTCACTTTGGAGGATTTGGCGGCAGCGAGGAAATTCACGATACACTAATTTCTTCATGATTATTTCATTTGTGCACTTTCACTGAACAAAACTAAACTAATTCCTACTTAAAATACTCATAATTCACTCTAAATTCAATAATTATGAAAGAATTACGACCATCTTCATTCAAGATGGCGCCAAAACTCGCATTTTTGGCTTTGGCTTCGTCTACCAACTACGAGTAAAGTGACTGTCCATAACGGAGGTCTACTGGTCTACACTATGCGATCTCAAGTTTTTTATTTTTTTTATAAATTTTGCATTTCTTACGGACTCCGATACCCTGTTACGATTACTTTTGGATGGTACAGATACTGATTATTGCTTTTCCATTGGATTGGAAACGTCATTTTATATAACACTAAAAACATAACCTCTACAGATTTTCTTTCCGACTTAATTAAGAGAAATTGAATTAATATTCATTTCAAATAAACAATATTACGTTGAAAATAAAAGTAGTGTTTCATATACAACACGTAAATAAAAAATCATCTGACAGGTTTTTCAATGTATGAACGATGGACATTGTTCTTTATTGCAAAAATAACTAAAAATCTTAAAACTTTATATTCTGCTTCACCTCATGTACAAAAAGGTTGAAGAAAAATATGTACACATTTAAAACAACGAAATTTCTCAAAGCAACGGCTAGCTCGTCACAGTGAAAGCACTACCGTGCCTCCAGATCAGGAAGTAAAATATCATAGTAAAACAGCTAATATTTATTTAATTATTGAATTTTAGAACACATCTCTTTTCCAGCAGAATAAATTTAAAGTAATAAAATAATAAATTGCATTGGGAAAGAATAATCGCAGAGCTAAATTTAAATAGAACTTTTGAAATCAACTCAGAAAAATTAAAACTTACTTTTGTTGCTCAGCTTTTGCTCTCTTTGCAGCTTCCAGTTGATCTCTTCTTCTCACTTCTTCTTCAGCTTTTTTCTTTTCCTATGAATAGAAGGTCATAAGATAAAATTAATAGTAAAACACTTTTGAACGAGATATAGAGATATTTCCATTTCCGGTTAGGTTAATTGTAAAAACTAAGGTCAAATTAAATAAACACTTTACAAATGAAATATTAGAAAAATAAAAATATAAGAAAAAGAAAAAAACATCTCACAAAACCGTACAAACGTTGCAAACGTATGGGCATAGAATTAAAAAACTGCTAGTTTACAAAAACAAAGCAGGTTTTGTCCAAGTTAGCGCGGACGAAGTATCAAACGCTATTTAATTAATATTACAATACCAGGAAAATCTCTGTAGTATTATAATCGAAGAAATACAACTCGAACTTGAAAAAGAGTGCGCAGATACCTGCTAACGTAGTTTCAGCCAGTCTGATTATTTCTTTACGCTCCCTCAGGATACCTAACATGAAATTTTAAATTCGTCGATATGAAAGCTAGCACTTGAACGATTAGCTTCCTCCAGATTCACAGCTCTTTACATAACTGTAATCTATTCAAGCTAATTCCCTTTCTGGGAAGGCAGAAAGTATGTAGTACCAAATGACACGATCCTTGCCTAGCTTCCCCCATCCCCACTCACAACTTTTTTCATAACAACTCTATCAATAGTTACATACCTCCTCTCTTCGCTTCTTTTCGGCTTCAACTCTCTTTTTCTCCTCTTGTTCTTCCTTTAACCAGAACTGGTCCCTTTCTTTGGAATTTATTTCTTGCACTGAAACAAATTATAGTCCTCAAAATATACGTCAAATAATTTGTTCCACACATTGTGTTCAATTTCTTTAGAGGATTATATGGGACACCAGATCCGCTTGCTCTTACATCAAATGGCCTTCAGCTCTCTAATTGAGATTTGCTATACACTTGGCGAATTGTAACGTTTGTCAGTGCGACTTCTTTTTGAATTGCTAAACTAAGCATTTGCTTTTTTTTCAACTAATTAATAAGTAGTTAACCATGAAACTTTGTTATCGTCAACGGAATTTGAAGACAAATTACATTTGTTGGGGACAGAATGGGTTAAGCCTTCAACGCATCAGCAGAATTTCTTGGGTCGGACAATTGTTATTTTATGAGCATTTTTTAACTCCATCTCCCCCTTGGTATGTATTGCAAATGTGGGTTACTTTTATCCCATCTCTTATCCACAATCACATGGATTTCTGGTTGAATGTAACAGATAAAAGTAATAAAAGTAAAATGTAATCTTATGAAAAACCGAATTGTACAAGAACATGAACATATTTTAAAAATGCATATTGTCCACGGACCACTGACAAACAAAGCTATCTTTGACACGTGGTTAATTGCGGTCACTTTTTATTTTGTATTGTTTTTTCTCTATCTAAGGTTAGCTGTAAGTTAGTTAGAGATAAGCTCGCCTTTTGTACAGAATTTATGTTTGTACTCTCTCGCTGTCGATCTCTATTACGTGTAAAATTAGTGAAAAAATAAATACACGTGATATCTCACTACTCCCTTGTACTCCGTGACTTTTGCCTAGCCCCTACGCCACTTTCAATATTGGATGACCTCTTTCTAAAACTGTGTCAAAATTAATAACCCGATGGTTGCAACAAATTCCTACATTCCTAACTATACCCACAGTTTAGCTGTAAAGCTGTACATTAAGTCCTCCACATTCATAACTCTTTTCATAAAAACACGATGGTTTCAGAGAATCCTCAACCGCATTTATCCTAATTTCATGGTTTTTTATGACATACCCGACACTTGCTCCCATTCTTTTATTTTTTATGATATTGAAAGGCAAACAAGCGGAATTACCAAAAAATTCACGCCGCCTAAAGACACCAAATTAGGTAGTGGTGCGTTGCCAACCTGAGGCCGGGATATTAGGCCTCGAGCAAAAATAAGTTTACCTGCTTTGTGTAAGGCGGTGGTACCAATCCGGGCGAGTCGCTGCGAAACTCTACCACCTACTAGGTAAGATGTCAAGAAGAAGAAGGCAGATGGTCTATTCTGCCAAGGAGCCCGGACCAACATCAACCATTCAAACGTAAACAGCAAATTATTAAAAATATCTACACTAAATATTTCAAAGGTAAAAAAATAGAAAAATCTAATCCCACCTCTCTTCAAACTATTCTTCTTTCGCCTAATATCCTCTACCACTTTCTTGGCCTTAACCTGATTACACTGAGACGGACAGATATGTTTCATTTCACTAACCGTACACTATGTTTACCCAGACTTGAATGCCGACAAGTAAAATTTGCATTAACACACAATGCAGTAAGTCAGGAGTTTCCAAACTGTATGTTGCGACTCCTCAGGGCGTCCTGATAGGCTAGCTATGAGAAGGACCTTTCATGTGCCTTTGAAAATTATTAAAAAAAATTCAAAAGATAATTATTATGTGATGAGAACAATGCATTACGCGGGTGAATCTGTACAAAACAACTAGAATCAAACTTAAAGTTTTCGTTTTCTCCCGTATATAGACATCACAAAGTAAAACTTACTGCTTAACTAAAGTAAACTCATCGTGAGACTGCACGGATAAGAATATCAATTCGCAAAAAACGGTAAAACAGCTTACAATGTTTTATTATAAAGTACAAAGTGCACAAAATTGGTCTAACACAAATGTAAGCAAATGAAATTATATTTGTGTTATATGTGTTAGTCGACGATTCTGATGCATTAAAATACTTAGGAACCTATATAAATTTAATAAGCACTCAGACTCGAAAATACATAAACTGGTGGTGGTAGTTAAAGTATTACAAAGATTGAGAACCCCTGCACTGACGTGTTTGTGGACAGTGCATTGTTTATCCGAGAATGGTAAACAATGCGTTTTGAAACTGATGTAAGCCAAATAATATTATTAAAATATATTTCTAGGTCTATAACTGGTCACGTATCGAGGGAACCTACCTGCTTAAGGTAGATGTATTTTCATTATAGTTAGATACAAGAGTACTAATTTAATTATAAGTCTTACGATCATTTCTTTTGTATTTTTATTCTATTATGTAATGATTTTTTATGGCAATGGACAGCGAACAAGCTCACGGCACTCTTGATGGTGAGAAACGACAACATAGATGTTGAAGGTGCGTCGCTGTTATTTGGCCGGGGCCTCCGGACCTAAAAATGACCGAATGATGGCGACAGGAACTATTAAAGAGATGGATCCCTACCCGGGTAAGGTGTTGCATAGCAGTCTACCACCAATCATCAAATAGTCCCCCCAATTTACTGAAAAAACTGCTATTAGAAATGGAAAGCATAACAGATTTTATCTTTTTTTTTATTAAGGTGATGGGGAACGTACACACAGCTGATTCTAAAACGTCACGTTTCAAGGCAAATTTTTATTGGTCGGTTGACATTTGGACTGCGTAAGATTTTTGTTTACGCATGCCATATAGGTGCAATATGGCAAGCGATAATAGTTTTTATTTCTCGAAATGACCAGCAGTACGCGGTAACAGATTTCATTAGTCGAGAATTATGTTCACGTACCGCAGGGACCGCATGGGATAATCGTTTTTATTAGTTGAAATGACCCGCATGAGCGGTATGGAACTATCAGCTAAACGTGCCATAGGGCAGTAGACAGCAATGGATTTCATTCGTTGAGCTTTCGTATGGCATAGGGACTATGATCATTGTTTTCATTAGTTGAAAGGGCCCGCAATCGGAGTACCTACGGGAGATTTCTAATAAGCAACTGTGTAGGTATCTGCAGTCCAATCAAAAGCCAAATAAAGGTTAGTAGGAAAAGAGTACAAAAATCAATTATATCAGGTTACTGTGGTATGGTGGTATCTTAGATTTGTTACAATAATTAGATTATAATTTTTGGAATTAAAACTGAGCGTACAGCTTTTAAGAGACTATTGCTCTACAAAACATACGGGGACTCGCGAAATTAAAACAAAACATTTCATAGACAAAGTTATCTAATACCCACAAAAACTACATTGACAATTATTATAACTAACGATGGTCGGCTTCACATTATTTATGTCGGCGCGCACATTACCGACAAAACAGTCTATCGTTTGACTTAAAACTATAGTAATTACAATTTGTGCTCAGCCTAAAAATACTGAATGACGAGTAAAATACTCTTTACATTAATGTGACGCTACTTATAACTTATGCTTAAGAACTTCACAGCACGATTTCATCTCCACTTTTTCTTAGACTAGAATTAAAACATACGGTACGGTATCACCCCTACATAAGCCCGGTTCCTATAATCAACGAACCGTAATCTGTTAGTATAACCATTGGTTGTTTATCTAAAAGTAACTAAGCGTTGCTCATAGTTACATATAATACTTTGAGTTATGAACAGACAACGAACGACTGTAGTTATTTTTTTTACTATTCATACAAAAAACCAGGGATCGAAATATCGGTATTTTTCTGTAACGTTACTTGCTCGTGCTTGAGGTAGCGGTAACTTGAAGCGTAACGTTACTTCAAATATTGTTACAGATTTCGTTACAATTTAGTATCGCTAACGATTACGTTCTGGCACTCACTAAGAATTAACGGTAAGAACATATCGTTATACACAATTAGTAACGTTACTTTCAATGCTATTATCATTTTGTCTCTGTCCACACTCTGTATTTTTATTTGGCTTCCCATGTTTTGTAGTTTGCATACGCCTAAGCTTTAGAACTACGACAGAGTTATTTGTTTTTCTCAATGTTGGAATTCAAAACTGGGATATTTTTTGGTTTCCTATGTAAATCATGTAATTTAGTTTTTTTACGATTAAATTAAGTTATTCGACAATAGAAAACTCGAAATATAGTAGTACAACAAGAATCAATAATCTTCATCAAACGCAGCAGAATTAACTACGTTGAATTTTGATTTGAGATTCATAAAAACAGCTGCAAAAAGTACTGTATACATACTTTCTTACCCACATATTTTCTTTATGGCAATGGGTAAGAATTTTTGTATAAAGCGTTTCAATGCCACCTTAATGTTAGAGCTCTGTAGCCCAATGGTGGAATATAGAAACCTTATAGATTCGTTAGGTCGAGTAGGTAGCGCTTCGGACTTCCGTTCCTGGAGTTCCGCAGCTTCGAACCGTGCCATGTACTAATGAAAATTTCTACTTGTGTGCCCCGTATCGAGGCGAACGGTGGATAACCTGTCACTAATACCGTGATATTGACAAGATCGTAAAGTCCTTCATAATAACTCGCCCGAACCTTATAGTAAGGGATTCTCCCCGAGAAAAATTCAAAGAAATAAATATTTTACCCTTCAGTTCTCAATAAATTTATGAGAATTTAATGTATGTTAAAAAAAATCTATGAATGTTTACAAAAAAATGTGATG
>NJDC01005062.1:98535-111219 GCA_002245475.1 Calephelis virginiensis
TTTAGTAGTTGGACTTGACTGCATGAGGTCGAATCTCGGGTCGGAAAATTTATTTCTTATTTTTTTTATATTTTTCATTTTCTATTTTTTTACTATAATTTTATTTTTTTTTATTTTTTTTATTTCATGTTTCTCTGTCTATCTCTCTCTTACTAGAGATTGAGAGAGAGGGGGGGGGAGAGAACTTCGTTCCATCCGGGTGTCCCTTGACACCTCTCAACTTTTTTTATTCTTATATTCATTTTCAAGGTCTAGGAACAAACGCAATTTTTGAATAAGCTTAAAATATTGAGAAATTACATATGAAACACACGCCGGTTCACTATTTTTTACTAAAATTATAGATGTTTGCACACTTTTTTTGCAAAGCGAAATTTATTATTTTTTTAGACAGGAAAAGTTATGCGAACGGTTTTTTGTCTGTGTATGTGTGTTTCTAATATAATGTATTATAGGCAGAAACGACTTTTTATTTTCCTAGTTTGTAATTACACATATTTATATTAACTCTTTATTGTACACAACTGATATTAGATACAAAAAAATACTTAAAAGTAAAAAGAAAAACAAAGTACAAAAGGCAAGCTTATCTCTAATAAAAGAAATTTCTTCCAGCCAACCCGTAAAAGGAAAGTACTAAATAAAATAAAATAAGTAGACTTGGTGTACAGATATATAAACTACTAAATATATACTATTAAGTTTTAAGTTTTTCAAACAGTGTCCGCGAAATGGACCCCAACTGAGCGGTGGACGCGAACAGGCGCACTTACCCTATTGCTGTTAACTATTGACTAATCGTCAACGTCATAAATCATAATACTAATATATCTCTAAAATCCCAATACGTTGTACGTAAGTTGCCAACTCGCAGAAGCAACGCGGAGCGCGGCCGTCGCGTTTTTCGAGTTGGCCGCCATCGGCGAATCACAAAAGAGCTCAGCAAAACAGAATGTAAAAGCGGCAACGTCGCTTTATTACCGATATTATAACGTTATTTATTGAGTTACAATTTCGTTCTGATTTCGTTCTGTTAATGTTTTTCGATACGTTAATTACCAATAGAGGCCGACGTATTGTTGCTAAATTAACGGTATATACCGGTAAAAAATAGAGGTATCTGGTAACGTTTCAAATCCCTGCAAAAAACTACCGTTCGTAAGCAAAAATGACTTGTTTCTTAAAAATAGGAACTGGGCATTAGTGAATAATACAACTAAGAAATTGACTACCTCCTTTATAATTTGAATGGCTAATGATTTGAATTATCTATTAAAGGATGAATTTCCTAATGAAAAACTATAGTGTTTTCTAGGAAAGAGTGAAGAGTAAGACTAAAAATTTCTAATTTGCTTGGTACACTTTTTAATTTGATTGCTGCAATAGTTCCATTCAGGTCTTTTACATAATTTTACTGGGTACACTTCTTCCCAAACCCGAACACGACGTAGCTGAACACTGACGTAATGGAAACAGGAGTATAGATGGCAAGAGCATAGTGAGTCATTTCAGAAGCCTACCAGCAAGTTAGTTGCTTTTTAACACAGCTTACCTGGGTTTACTTTTTTATAAGTCGTCCCAATGGGACCAGAGGGTGGTAGCTCTTCTTGCCGGCTGGACTTGAAATTAAAAGCAGAACCAGCTTTGGCAAGCTTATCTAAAAGCATTTTCTCCTCTAGATCATCTTCTGTCCGTGCATGCATTGTCATGTGGAATCCGGTGAAAAGTTGAGCCACATGCTTAATGTGGTTGGCGCACGTGCCTTTACGAACCGTAGGTGCACCTTCGCCCTGTAAATTTTTTAATCATTGTGTTCTCAAATATAAATTAGTTAGCTGCATTAAGCAATTTTCGGTAGGATCAAAGTGCAGGAACAATAAAAAAGGGTTTGACGATCAGAATTGTTATCTTAAGCCTCTTGTACAAATAAATTTACTTAGAATTCTGAGCTGAAAAATAATAATGACGAGTTCTGGCATCATTGAATCAGAAATAGGTAAGCTGGTTATACTAATAAATAAATAATAAATAAATATCCCTGGACAAGTTACACAAATTGAATCTAACCCCAAAGTAAGCAAATTATATGCTTGTGTTATGGGTGTTAGTCAAAGATACTGATACATAGAAATTCTTAAATAGATACTACGAGTAGAATAAATTTAATAAACACCCAGACCCGGAAATGCAGACATCTAAATGTTCATCACATAAATGCCTGCCCCCGTCGGGAATCAAACCTGAGCCTCGCGGTTAGTCGGTGTAGTTAGGCGTGTACGCTAGCCACTCGACCAAAGAGGCGGTAATCCCCTAACTAAAGTATTACAGTATAGTTCCACCTGGTCCGCATGCTACATTAAAAAAATATTTTTTATACTAGCAGTTAATATTCTATCTCTGTCTCTTATTCCTATGCCAAAATAGCTGGAATTAGAGTGGCTATATATGAAATAGTATAATTAACATGCCCATATGAATAATAAGACAGCTGAGATAGATATCCAAGCCAAAATAGCAGCTTAAATGACACACAACCTGCCGACAAGACAGAGACCCACATATACCGTGTATTGTCTTTATAGTTGGTTGTCTCTTACCATCAGGAGAGACATTTGAGTCATATAAAAGCAAAGGCAGCAATATCCAGTATGGGGTGGAACTGGATGTTGCTGCCTTTGCTTTTATATGACTCATTGGTTTGTTTGCTGTATTATCACATAAAGAAAAACATTTTTCTCTGCATACTGTTTTTCTTATTTTGCTTCTTTGAATATCTATATATGAATTCAAGGAGAAGTAGAAGCAAAGGTGTCTAAAAACTAAAATGTTCATAACATATGACACATTTTTCACGTTTGTGTAAAAACATCTTATAAAAATAAAACAAAATTATCTTATCAAAATAATCTCACCTGCCAGTTGATAAGGACATATTTTGATATACTTCCGTAGGGGACGTCAACTTTTAAGAAGGCATACTGTATTTTACCACTATTAAATTCATCAATTAATTCAATAAGGCCACCGTCTCCTTTACTAACATATTTTAAGTCATTTGTCATACCATCATAGCCGAAAAGAGCCCTGAAAGAATAAGACTTATTATACATTTAACCAATATGATGCATTAAAATTGAATGTTTGTAACCATGTTTGAATATGTTCTTTTAAGACAAATATGTATCATAAAAATATTAGTTTTGGTGTTTTATAAACTCTTTAATAATGTACTAGACTGATCTTATTTCATTTCTAAATTTTCTTGTAAGTGCTGTACTTTAGAATGATCACTTAAAAATCTATACTAACTAATAAAGTAAGGCATCAAATTTTTGTACTATGTATGGTAGCAGGCAGACTTGCAGAATAGGTCTTCCATCCTAGCCTCAGGACAGTGACGCAGTAACATCGATGGGGTCTGTGGACCACTACTACACCACATTGTTTCTTACCATCAGAAGAGACATGTGCTTGTTCCAGTGAACAAGCACATGTCTCTTCTGACCTCTAATGTAAAAAATATTTTCTACTTTTTTAATTAATTGTCAAATATTTAAGAAAGGTTTTAAGCAATCTACATTAAGGTTCAAGTATAACCATAAGATCCAAGGCAGTTCAAGTATTAGTAAAGACAAGGGAATGGTTATTATCTAGTTTTGTAAGAACAATATAAATTAACTTCACACTATATCTCAATTAAGATAGTACCACTAAAAAGTGTAACATATTCTTTTCTTTAAACTTTCTCTAAACTAATAAGGTTAAGTGTTAAATATGTATGATTCAATGATTGCTTTTTATTAGTGTTTAATTTATGCAGTTTAAAAATTAATTGACACGTCTGCTTTCATTCTATCCTACTGGCAATAAAAAATTAATACATTAAAGTTCCACTAAATAGATACTTATACAATACGGTCAGATAAGAAGAATTTTCAAATTAGATTATGTAGGTTAATTAAAAAAATCATAAGAATATTTGTAAAATAATAAGATAGATGGTTCAAAACTTTTTGTTAAATATATCTATAGTTAACATGGCTCTGACTTCAATTTTCATATAAATTAAATATGTACATGTGTCAATAAGTTAATACATTTTAACGGTTCTTAGTTTTTGTTAGTCCATATATTTATTATTGATAATTTGAAGTGAAAAATATCCTATATCATATTTAAAGCTCGGGTTTGAACATTTTTTTACACACTATCTGATTTATATGCTGGAATATGTGACCAAACTTTGCCCGTCATGTCTTATTTAAATTAATCATGACATTATTTCCACTTGACAGTCCGTGGCAGGATCCTGTTTCTCGTATAGACGTATTTTCGCACTTAACACATACAAAGTGTTTGCATGTGGGTGTGCTGATATAGGCTGCACTACCAAAAAAATAATATACATACAAGTGTATTAAAATATTGTTATTTATAATATATACGTTATATTTTAATAAATAGCTCATTAATCAATTAATTAGGGAATTGCTGATTTTTCATATTATTTATTTGAAATAACCGGTCACACTGGCCTGCGAGTTTGTTAGAAATCCGAAGCCGCCATTATTATAAACACGAGTACATTAATTGATTTGTGACGATATTTTGTGTTAAGTGAGTTGTGATCATTCCAATTTAAAGATTACGGTGTTTTTAGTGGTCTCAAGTGTTTATATTTTTAAAAAGGACGTTCGACGTATTAAAGATACGCCTGGAAACTTTTTAGGTTAACTTGCTAGTAATTTTTAGAAAATAGTGAAATTGGTGAATTTTGTTTAAAATGTCCGTAAACGATTATAAAAAATGCCAAATGAAGACATGAATGTGATTTATAACAGTTTTCTTAACCTATTCTTACTGTTTTCTTGCATTTGCATCAAAAACAACTATTGATGAAATGTAAAAAATTAAGAATTAAAATGTGAAAAAACAATTTCTGTTTTACTTGTTATTTTCTATGCATGATATAATTGCCTTATTTGATAAGAAATTGAGTTGCCCCTAAAATTTCTAATTATTGTAATGTTATTGTACCCTTTGCGTTTATAAGTGTTTTTTGTAAGTTGAATAAACGATTTTGAGTTTTTTAAATTTTAGTGGCAATTTGTTTTTTTTATCAACAAATTAAAAAGTAATTAAATATTAAATATCAAAAAAACCCGTTCCTAGTAGTTTTCGTTTGATATACCTACGGGGCGCCACTGTCTCGTAGCTGTGTAAGGCTATGGTTGCATTTATTGTATATGTAGATACAGTTCTTCTCTGTGAGTAATATTGTTCTGTGGTCCGTGGGCCAATTTTTTTTTTACGCAGAACTGTTAGTGGCACTGTAAGTGCCACAACCTCAAAGCGTTTGTAAAAACTTGTTTATTACGAATCAGTTGTGTATCTGTGCCACAGCTGCAGTATTTAATGTTAAGAAAGAATCATAGATGGCATAAAAACCTAGTTGTATCCATTTTGATGCGCTGTTTTATCGACAGAGCAATTTCAAAGTGACATATTTTTTTTACTGTGATTGAGCAAAAACTGCTGAGGAAGAATGTCGTCAGTACTTTCATGTAGTCTTAAAGTATGATTTGTAGTAATTTTCTAGATAAAATTTTCTTTACAGTGATGTATAAATATCATAACGTTTCATTCTGCAAAGTTAATAATTTTTACAAACAATATAGTCAAGTACTGTTTGTGAGTAAACATGGCTGATTTTGTTGTTATTTACGGATTGTCAAATTCAAGCTTTATATACTATACATATTTTGAACTTTATTGATGCCTTATTTTATTACCTATCTAGCAGTATTTTTTTTTTCATAATCACAACTATACTTTACTTTCTACAGACGTTTAATAGGGACAGGTCAAGCAATTTTTTTTTGTGCACCTATCGAGCGATAGCGCCGGACGGTTCTGGCACATCACTGTTTGCTAGCGCGGACAGTCAAGTGGATATTAAATTAATATGACCACACCACCTAATTCCAGAATTTCAGCAAAGCATCAGGTTTGTCAATTATATATATCTAATGAGTAATGAGTCCCCTAAGAACTTAATCCAGCACTGTACCAGTATCTCACATTGAGTGAGAGAAGCAAGTCTTGAGTTAGAGGCTTTCACTAAATCTAGGATTTCAACAATGATGAGTTTGCAATTATTGTTTTTCATTGGACAGTATTGTTCTAAGAACATGTAATTGCAACACATCTTTGCACTCCTTGCAGTTTTTATGATTTGTTTTGGGTTCAGATTGGGAAATTATTTTATTGATTCTTTAAAATTTTTTGCTTTTATTTCTGCAAAGAATTAAGTACATGTTTTTATTATGTTACTTAAAACTATATTTTAAAAATAATTAAAAAGTCAAGAATGATAAGTTTCTTTCACCAGGTTTTGTCAGTGAGTAGCCACATTCTGATTAATTTTAAAAGTGTAAATACTCATCCCAAGAATCACTTGTATAGTTAATGTAAAACATTTTACTTTTTTATCAAGGATGTTGCACACAGAAAGAAACAGGGTTTATTGCTTTTGTTCTTTATTGATTGGCCTTTCTTTTCCTTGTTTCTTCTCTTTCTAATTCAAAAATATCATGCTGTGTTCAATTTGTTTTCATTGGTTAACTAGCTCATTGGTCGAGGGGCTAGTAAACACTCCTAACTCCACTGACCGACCGCATGGCTTAGGTTAGAGGCATTTAGATGTCTGCATTTCCGGGTCTGGGTGTTTATTAACTTAATTCTTATATTTATTTATGATATATATAATTTGCTTTAGTACATTATATGTAACCAGTCCAGGGATATTTATTTATTTATTGGTGTAGTAAATGTTCTCAATATTTGATCCGCTAGTCTGTTTAGCAGTAAAATTTTAAACTAGATTTATATTGTTTCATCCGTATTGTGGATATCATTTAATATAATATCTTAAGCAGATTAAAAAAATTGTACAAGTCCTACAGCATACAATATTTCACTTGCGTGTAACAGGACGTACCGGTATAGTAAACGGTCAAAAAAGCGAAACTATTATCCCTTTTAAGCAATCAACATTACATATAATATAAAGTATATAACTAAATTATTTACATAGGATGTCACACGACATAAATATCTAAGGATAATTTTTAATGTCAGTACAACACTAAATTATAAATAAAACCAGAGCATATATCGAACATAAAACGTAATGTCCGATTTAGGTAACTATTATGATTCAACATTTTAAAGTCAACTTAATTTAGTAAAGTAGGTCGAAATCATGCAAGCCATAATAGTTACTATAATCGTGTACATTTATATATCTTTATGAATAAGGAAAGTGATGACGATTTCCTCTTACTTAATTATTTGCTATCTAAATAAGACAAGAGGACATGGATATACATACCAATTGGTTTCAGATTTTTCATCTAAAACATCTTTCCATGCAGCAATTAACGCTTGTCTGTGTTTTTCTAAATTTATAGCCATTTTACATTATTTAAAATATCCGTTTAAGAGCTCTATTATGTTATTATTCTTAAATTTATCCACAACTATTTGGAACACTGACTCACAACATTCACTGTCAAAATTTCATAGACAACTAAAAATTTGACAAAATGTTGTATTTGTCAATGTCAATTTAATAATCTTCTTTGACAGTTGAGTTTGACAAGACACGGACCAATGAATAAATAGTAAAATTTTATTTTTGCACAAACTGTCAAAGAAGTCATTCAACCGCTGCAATGTATTCCTATCCCACTATAAGAAAAGTGGGCAAAAGCAATTAAAAAAAAAATAATACATTGACTTACAAAAACTGAATAAAATAAAACTGAAACTCGCATTGGATTTAAGAACAGTTTAGAAACAAGTTAAGAACAGCTTAACTTGACCATACTTTCCTTTTACAAGCATTATTTTAACTATATCTTACACGCACACTAATTAATACCTTGTTTCTATAGTGAATTTTTATTACGTTGAACGGAGTATAATGAGTTAGTTATTGTCATAGTTGTGGAAACTCATTTTTATTTTTTATAAGTTAAGATCTAGTGCTGACCGTTAGTTTCGATTATATATTACGCTCTAGCACAGTCAACCTTATCTTACTGTATACATAGATACTGAGTGTGGCTCTGCTAAAACCAGACTTTTGAGACTGGAAAAACTCTTTAAGCTTTAGTTGGGTAGTTTTAAACGTTATGGAAACCAGTAGATGAGGTTTACTACTAAGCTAGGTACAGTATGAACTTTGTGATATCCTTTCTGTAAAAAAAATGTACATTCTTCAGACTATATTGCGCAAAAACACAATTTCGCTGAACAGTTTACTTTTAAAAAGTTTGCGAACTAGATATAAGTCATTGCTCTTAGTACATGAGCCCTATGATATTTGTCATAAACATTAAAACACATATTTATCGCCTTGTTTTATCGTCTTCTCATTAACTAAAATCCAAATTCCTAACTTGCCTGCTTAATGGTTTGATGTTTTGCCTGCTTAATAGATTGAGTATATTCATTCCTATTCATTTTCAGACTTGGTGGCAATGGGAAGTATGGAACCTTAAAAGCTCTTTCAAATAATTCATACGTTCAGAAATTAAAAGCATCTAGCGTAGCATAAATATTCACAAAGGTAATAAGTCAGTACCTACCATTATATTGAAGAACCTTAAAACATTTACTAAATAGCACGTTCCGCTAATGATGGATTTAAATGATTTATTGCGCAGCAATATGTATAGGATTTATGTTGCCGATTTAAAAAAATATATTGGTTCCATGCTAAGATGTTATAGGTTCCATCGGTTCTTTTAAAATGTCGACAGGAAAAATAGAGTTTGCCCAATCATCCATTGTATTTTCAGTTCAAATATGATTCAGAATTCAGATTATGTACCTAATGTTGTCGATTCATTTTCTAATGCGTTACAATTTCAGACTAGCAAGAATTATCCGTTACAATTCCACTGACGTTCTACGTTTCCGTCCAACATATCGGAAATACAAATAAAATTATGTAATTTGCAATTTCCCGCAAAAATACTTGAGGTTTTAGTATCTAGTGTCTGTATTGTTAATATTAATACAGGGTGTGTTGTGTGGACCTGGAAATATTTGGGGTATTATCTTCCTTGTTTTGTCGCTCTTATACATTTTTTGGCAGAAAATTGCAAATTAAATAATTTTATTTGTATTTAAGTTTAGATTTCCACAAAGTAAAGCCTACCTCTATTAATTACAAGGAGCTTCTTACCTACGTCCTGAACTCTGATGAAGATGTGGTTTGTCATAACAAACTTGAAGTTTGCATTCTCAATCGCTGTACATCTAAAAACTTTGCACTACCATTTGGCACAGCTTTCATGTAACTTCAATCAAACCCAACACTTAATAATTGTAATGACCTTGTTTAGATAATTGGTTCAGTGGCTTAGCCTTAAAAAAGCAACAGAAAGACAGACTTTCGCATTCATAACATTATAAGTACGGTTTAAGTACAACTTACAAACTACTAGTCGGATCATTATAAAATTATTACGGGACCACCTCGGAATCCATGACCTAACATTCTAAAAAAGAACTATGAAAATCATTGTCACTGGACGAATGATCGCGTAACAAACAAACAGTCGAACATACAGTCGTATTAATATACTGTTTTTAGCGATTTTCTTACGAAGTTAAAGAAACAATAAGAAAAGCACAGACAAAGCTTTTAGGGAATGGCACGGAAAGCCGACACAAACACCATATGCGTGCGCAAGCTAACCCCCAGCCTTGAGGAGCTTTATTTTCAAACGACACGCACAACTCACTAGTAACAAACAGAAACTCTTCATGAGCTAACGCGAAACACCACAATGTGTTGTTTACAATAAACTCGGTAAAATGTGGGTCGATGTCAGTGGTCGCGAGAGGCACAACTACTTGAATCAAATAAACGGATCTTTTATACCCGGGTAAGTAATAACACACATTTTCAAATATAACAACTTATCCTACTTATTTTTTATAATTACCAGGGAACTTTGGTAACAAGTCTATAACCAGGATAGATTAACAGATATGTTATATATGACAATACTTATATAACAAATATTTATAACAAGGTAATTTTCAAATTTAACACAGTCTTATACAATAGTCAATAGTCAGCCAATAAGTGGATTTTTCTACAAAAACATCCCAATTAGCAGTTTTTGATATTTCTATGTTAACACGGATAGTTGCTCTACATTTTGTACTTCGTGTTTGTTTTGACTTTCAGTTTCAAATGTCAACTTAACTCGATTAAAAATTAACCGTTGCCTTGACTGTGCTTGCAAGACAATAATAATAAATATTATTAAAATATCTACGATTATTCAAGCTGAACCTTCACTTCTAGCTCCTAAAATAACGTCGTAAATAATATTGGTATGCAAATCGAATATCTACAAGAAAATGGAAGTACTAAGACCAAAACATTTTAAAAAACCTTTGGAATTAAATCTAAGACCGGAATGTGTATGTTTGTCTGTACTCTGTATGTACCAAAATAAAGCTACAGGCTATCACGCGGGTATAGCCGCGGGAAACTGCTATCTTTTGACTAAATGCTTGGAACTTCAGTTTTGACATATGTTAACATTCATTATTCCCTGTGTTGGTCCGGGCTCCCTTGCGAAATAGACCATCTGTCTTCCTGTCCGGCAGCTCGTAATAAGCGAGCATAGGCTAAAAAAAGGCACTAGCACCGTGTCATCCTACTAGGTGGTAGAGTTTCGCAGCGACTTGCCGGATTGGTACCACCGCCTTATTTATTCAATGCTGATCGTTGATATGTTCCAGTTCAGAGGGTAAGGTAGCCGGTAAACTTACTTTTGCTCGAGGTCTAACATCCCGGCCTCAGGTTGGCAACGCACCATTACCACCTTTGGTTTCTCTAGGCGGCGTAATTTTTTTTACCGTCAGGAAATCCGTCCGCTTATTTGCCTTCGAATATCATAAAAAAAAATTAATAATATCATTGGAGGATAAATAAACTCAGGTCGCATATAGACAACAAACAGGGCAAAATCGACTACCAAAAACTAAATGTTTCCTGAATAAATGCAAATTAATGTCAGGCCAAAGTAAACAGATTGGTTATTGTTATTAAACTATTTATAGGTATTCGTCCACAAATATATAGAAATACTTAAGTATCTTCACGCCTATATCTCCAAAGCCTATCGCCAACCGTGAACATATCCAATCCCGGGCAGCTATTTTATTTTTATTAGAATATTGAAAATATGCTTTTGCTAATTTTTTTGTTGCCCGACCCAAGGATTGAACCCGGGGACCTCAAGAAGTCAAGTTCGGCGCCGGGCCGCTAGACCAAGGAGGCTAGACCTAGTTTACGAAAAAAAATTGACCCAGAACCAAAATCACCAGACATCTAGGTGTTCATTACATATACCTACCGTCAGAAATTGACACGAGCATAGGGTATTATGTTGTTTGGGTAAAGCGGTCTCAATCGTAAACACAAAATTCTCCTGTAACTTACATAAAGAGAATTTTAAAAATTCCGCACATTAAAATTTTATCGATACTGTCTACCTACGTCAGGGACTTGGCGTGAAGATAAGTATGTTTGTGTGAAAGAATTCTCTACATAGAAAAATGAAAGCATTGCATGTAAAATCGCCGTTAACAATAACAAATAAAGGAAAATTTCTTTAATGTTTAGTCTAGCATGTAATTTTTTGAATACGGGTGATTGAATACATAATTTACGTTATAACTATTATTTAATAGGAGACGTAATCATCTGTTCTCTCTGAATTTCATCGATGTGAAATTTGAAGCAAATGCCGGACTGAGTTTGGCGCTATCGAGAGAAAAGATGGTCGAAGTTTTTTCATAATTATTGAACTTCGTGTTTATATTGACTGAAATCTGGCAAGTTTGGTGGCATTTTAAACAATTTTGTTCAGTGAAAGTGCACATATGAAATAATCATGAAGAAGTTAGCATGCATTTCCTCGTTACCACCAAATCTCACTACAGGAGCTTGAGTAATGAGGCCACCGCTTTACCCAAGACCTTGACATGACTTATTGACGACTTATGGCTTATGACTAATTATAATTGAATCCAGATTTTGGTAAATTTAATGCAAATTTCTACTTGTCTAATGGCAAAATACTAACGTGAAGGCCAAAACCTAAAGAAAGAAGAAATGCCAGACTAGTTGCCAGTAAGTAGGTACTTAGGTAAATGCTAATATGAAACGGTAACTAACTATGTTATTGCAATAAATTATTTAAATATACATAGCCCCGTGTTGGTCCGGGCTTCTTTGCAGAATAAACCAACTGCCTTCGTGCCAGGCAGCTCGTAAAAGGCGAGCATAGGTTTACCGTCACTAACAACGTGACTTCTGACTAGGTGGCAGAGTTTCGCAGCGACTCGCCCAGATTGGTACCACCACCTTACCTATTCCTGCCGCCAATACGTTAGCGCTTGCCGTTTGGTGCCTATAGGCGGCGTGAATTTCTTACCATAAAGAAATCAGTCTGTTTGTTTGCCAACCAATATCGTAAAAAAGACACAAGAAAACCATAACATAAGCACAGTTAAACTGACTCCAATTCCATTGTCTTCATTTTTACCTCATGGAGGTGAACAAAACATAGTGCATCACAAGTTGAA
>NJDC01005064.1:47462-69189 GCA_002245475.1 Calephelis virginiensis
TGCGTTGCCACACTGAGGCCGGAATGCTAGCCCTCGAGCAAAAGTTGGTTTACCGGCTACCTTACCCTCCGAACCGGAACACGTCGTGTCGTTATGACGGCAGGAATAGGTAAGGCGGTGGTACCAACTCGGGTAAGTCGCTGCGAAACTCTACCACCTAGTCAGATGTCTCCGTGTAAGTGACGGTAAGCCTATAATCGCCTTTTACGAGCTGCCTGGCACAGGAAGGCAGATGGTCTAATTCTGCAAAGGAGCCCGGACCAACACGGGGGAAACATAGAACATTGCTCGTCTATACATAAAGCTTGTTTTCAAGATGGAACAAATACAGCAATGTCTATTGATATTATACGTATCCGCTATCTTGTTGTCTTGTGATAATGTAATGGTAGGTATTTTGCGGCGTTCGTGACTCAATCGACGCGAGGGGCCGACCTGCATCAGTTTAAGCGATTGTTTTACACTCACTCGTACTGGTATTAACCATTGCGAATGCTATATTCTTCGGAAATATCTAAGCAATACAAAACAGCAATGAATCTACGTTTTATTTTAGATCTCGTGCAAGCGCCCTGCGCTGTCTTATTCGCGCAAGCGCCCTGCGCTGTTTAATTCTATACCATTCCAAAAGAAGTGCGCAACGCCGCTAAAGAAGTTTTCATTTCAAAAACTGTGGTCTAGCGGTTCAGGTGTTAACAGAATGAGTTCCCGGGTTCGATTCCTGGGTCGGGCAACAAAAAGAAAATTTGGTTTTTCCTATTTTCTAGTAAAAAAAATGTTGTTCGGGATAGGATATGTGCCCGGTTGGCGATAGGCTTGCCACCTATCACATTGTGGGACTTAGTGTCTTCGGCTAGTCGTGGTTGCACCTCTGCGTACCTCTTCGGGGATATAGGCGTAAAGATACTTTTAAAAAAACACTGTCGAATTGAGAACTTCCACCTTTTTTGGAGTCGGTTAATAATAGGCAGTTAACTGTAATTCGGAAACATAAAAATAGTGATTACATTAGTTGAGTATGATGTCTAAAGAAATACGATGTTTTATAAAAGCCGCGACAGAAAACTAGTTTATGATAAACATTATAGGTTAGTCCAAATACTGATCTGTGGATATAATTGATTGCTTTCTACTGATTTTTGCTTATCGATATGCCATAATATGTTTTACTCTAATAACAGATGCCCATTAAATTAAATTTCTCGTATGTATTAAATTAAATTTTAACAAAATTATTACGTACGCAATAATATTTCATGAGATTACATGGACGTCACCCAGGTCATTGGGATTTTACGGGAGTCTACTTTCTCAGCAATCTTAAATACCAGTCTTTAATAAAGAAAGTAAAATTTTAAAAATCGCACATGAGATGTGTGGATGAAAAGGAGGTTGTGCCAAATCTTGCGATATCTCACTAAGTTGCCTCACCTACCTAATTGATGTGCGTCCCTTAACTAATTTTAAAGAAACAGAATTTTATGATGGACCCTGAACTTTTAAATTGTGGGACTCGGAACTAAATATTTCGAATAGTTTGTTGGTAATTTCAAAAATAAATTAGAGTACGTAAACGTCCCGATTTTTACTATTTGTGTTTAAAAAAAAAACTTGAATAAATTGTAGATTGATTGATGTTAAACATAAGAAGAGAATTTCGCGATTTTTCTCAAATGACCTAAATTATGTATGTGCTCTATTCCACGGTGAGGAATGGGCAGTGGTGAGGTTATCGTGTGGCCACGCCCTAACCTAGAGCGTTATCGGTAGTACTTCAGATAACTTTCTCAGTAATTGTGGAGTTGTCGGCCGGTAGACATGGACTTCCTACACTTATGTGCCTATTTGCAGGAAAATGATATTGATACACGTGAGTACAAGAACATCATTATTATCATCATTATTGCATTCTGCCCTGTTATTCATGTAGGTAGGTATGGGATATGCTCTTTCTACCCGTTGTCTAAAATGCAATGAAATATTTGTTTCTATTCTAACTTATAAAAATAGGATTAAACATAAACAATGTGTAACGAAGTGTCGCCTGCGTTCTTAAGTTATTTCTTATTTTGCTTTATAAAGAACAATGTTTCAAACAGATGAAGCAATTTCAGAGATTCAGAGAAACGAACAATATTGTAAACAAGTATGTGTAAATAAATTTTAATAATAAATAAAACGTCTATCTACGAAAATAGTTCTTTTTTAATTAATACTACTATAGAGAATGTAGATTGTACTAATTTACTTGGAATAAAAATTGATATTTTTTAATTCACTCTGCAACAAAATGTGTTAGTATATGTATGCGTGTATGTGTATTTGTATATGTGTTGATAATATTAAGAGAAGTGCATAAATTTTAACGTATCTTGAGTCTTTCGTTTTGCAATATGGTATTTCTATTTGGGGAAATTCTGTACAATTAACTAGAATCTTTAGAGTTCAGAAGAAGTGTGTACGAGCGATATGTAATGTACTCAATCAGCTAAATTTATGCAAGTTACTTTTTAAGTCACTTAAAATATTACCTTTACCTGATTATCTAAATCCCTTCCAAAGATTTCGAAAGAAGGTATTGCTGTTAGAGGAAACAATTAGTGTCAAAGATTTTACAAAAAATAATAAATATTAAAATGTTTTAAATAATGATTAATATAAATGAAGAAAACTTGGTTGTCCAAGAGTTTGTTTCGCCGTTACTTCTCCTGCCTTAATAGGTTTAAAAACGGTGCTTGTTTACGGAAGACAGGGTTAAATTTATTTACAATATAAAATTGTTTGAGATTAATAATTAATCTTGTAATGAGTATAAAAAATAATTGAATATTAAAACATACGTAATGAAATAATTGATTTTTATACTTATACATATTAATATGTTTGTACACCAAAAATTGCTAAAATATGTTGTAATGCCTCAACAATTTTGTAACATCTTTTTAGCTACTGAAACTAAACTAAAGATATGTACTTGTATTATTTTTATTGGATATTTCGACCCATGTTTTATTAGCAAAGTGGTTTTATTTCAGCAGAATGTCAGCTTTTGAGGATAAGTAAAAATCGTAAAGTTCCCCATTTGTACGGAGCTTTAATTAACTTCGTTGGTATCGAAATAACGGAATCTTAGAACGTATTTTTCTCTCACTTTAAAGGTGTGATTGAATTGACACTTCATACACTTATCAAAGACCGACAACCACTCAGTATTTTTTTTAAAAAGTGACAGATTATCGTCATCAGAATCTTCAACTCCAAACCCGAAATATTCCTTTCCAGAGCTTTCGTCGCATGCACTGCGTAAACGGTTAAAGATAAGTACACAAATATAGTATATCGCTAAATTGTTCCCTGTTGAAATTCGTATAAAAAGTCCGCGATAGATAGTCCTAATAGAAAAAATGTTGCTCGGGATTGGATATGTGCCCGGTTGGCGATAGGTTTGCCACCTATCACATTGTGGGAATTAGTGTCTTCAACTAGTCGTGGGTGCCCTGGTTGTGCCTCTGCCTAGCATTTCGGGGATATGGGCGTGAAGATACTTACTTACTTTAAATCCCGATTTCGCGTGATCACACCTGAACGGATAGTTTAATTTTACTAATTCTTTTGTTGTTGTTAGTTAGGTACCCGTCATGAGAAGCTATAAATTATGTAAACAAACGTTCGGGAGTTAACAACATTTGGTTCAAAGGAAAAAGTATTTTTTTTTTTTCAAATATTTAAAAACTTATTAGCAAAGAAAATGCTTGCAGCATCCGAAGACGAATAAAAATAGAATAAATAATGATAATATTATTCGTCTTAGGTATACGTTATACGTTAATACACAATAACAAATAACAATAACGATAAAATAAGGCAACAATAACAAAACTAACAACAATAACAAAGTGATAACAAAATTAATAAAGCAATGAAACAAACTCGTGCGTATTCGAAACTTGAAAGACGCATTTATTTCAAAATGGCAAACCGATGGTATGCATTCCCGGCTGCCGGCGCGTCCCCGTACCAAGAAACTCAAACGTCAGTCGTTAAATATGATCCGACATTAAATAGGTTGTAACTTTCATATAACCCGTCTAAATTTTTATTTCGATTGAATATGGTCAGTTCATTATTGTCTCGAAGTAAAAATAATTACTTAGTAAAAGATATTTGTTTACATAATTTATAGCTTCTTCTGACGCACCTAGCTAGTTTTATTATAAAAAACATACCTAGTTTTTTATGTTAAATTGTGTTGTTTAAATTATTATTTTTTTCTTAATCAATTTTTTTATTCGAAGTTACAGAAAATTATTTTTTAAGTTCAGCTAGATATAAAAGCGACTTCGTTAGTTTTTTAAACTATTGATTATTATTTTTAAACGCGCTGTAATTTTTCGGTAATAATTGCACACTGGACAATTATTATGACCTACTAAACAATAATAATAATAACTTCTTCTACTTCTAAACAAATAAGTATATATTACACCTGTATAAGGAACATTATTCAGGTGTACTGCATAAGGTGGATTCTGTACTTACATTGAAGACACATAAAAAAAATTAAGTGCAGGCTACTAAAAACACCGATTTCTCCGGGGTTTTTGTACTGATTTAGTTAATTCTTGTTTTAACTCCCGACGCAAAAAGAGCGGTGTTACATGTTTGACGTGTCTGTCTGTGGCATCATAACTCCCGAATGGGTGCAGTGATTTCAATTTAGTTTTTTTGTATTAAAGGTAACTAATGTGCAAGTGTTCTTAGACGTTTGATGATTATTGATTAGATGTTTGATGAAAATTGGTTGTGACATTTAAAAGTTGTGGGGGGGTGACAATGGGGAGATAACCGAATGTCTGCAAACAGACTCGGATATTTTTTACTTTTTTAAAGGAAATTAAGTTCTTGTGTCGGGGGTTTTTTAAATTTTAAATTTATTTTTTTATTGTTTGATGCGGTTTTTATATTTTATGAGCATTTTTTATCCACTTTCAACTTAACCCGATGTCTATTTTTAATCAGTTTAATCAAATCTTGCAAGTCATTTTGATCCACTTAGGTGACTTAGGGACAAGATTACAAATATATCGGCATTCAGCAACACGCTATAAAGATATTGTAAGGTTATATTATATAATATAGCATTATACTATGCTATAAAGATATTTACTTATAAGATTATTAAATTAAATCGTATCAGCAATAAACTAAAAAGTATTAAATAAAAATAACTACGTTAAAAAACCGACTTCAAAAGTAAAAAGTAAAAAAAAAATCCAATTCAATTCAATTCATCTTTATTTGCAGATAAGGTTACAATTGTGTTTACCAATATAAATATTAGGTGCTCTTATCTAAGCCCATTAGGCGTGCAAATTCACATTCACATTAAAATACAAATTACATAGTTTCATTAATTATAACATAGTAACAATGTCGACAATAAATTCTTCATAGTATTTAACATTAGTCAAGTTAGGTACAATTAGGTATATTCAATGTTAATAATATTAGATAGTCACTAGTTCCAAATCAGTTTGATTATTTTTTAATTACTTACTCCTATCTTCCAAAAAGTCTTTTAAAGAGTAGTATGCTTTACTTATTAGGTAAGACTTTAAAGATTTTTTTAAAATACTTATAATTATCAGTTGAAGCCTTGGCACCGACCTCAAACCTATTAGTAAATAGCTCATATAAATAATAGGTAGGTAGGTAATTAATATAAAAATCTTTACTTTTTAGTTATGAAGTCGGATTTTTTGAAACGTAGTTATTTTTATAATGATTTAAAATAAACTACATAGTATATTAACCTTGGAAACCTTGAAAGAAACAAACATCTTTACATTGTCTTTATTAACTTTATCAGCACATTGTTTTGAAGTATTATTTGTTTAGCGATGATCTGTTTTGTAAGAAGTTATGGGCCTAGCGAAGATTCCAAAAAATCAACTTTATTCAAACTTACAATATATTTAACTTTTTATTTGTACTACTAAGCGATGAAAATTGCTCGAGGTGAGGTACAAAAGTGATCCTAACTAATGTCAATAACATAAAGTAAATTGCGAGTGAATGCTAGCTCAGCGGCGACGGCGGCGTGGGAGTCAGCAGGCTTCATACATGTGGCTGCGAACAAAGAGGTTTAGTTGAAACTAGGTGTGTTAAAAATAAACAACATTGTTATTTTAACAATCAAAGCAAATAAAATGCTGACATATAAATAGTTTGCAACGTTTTTACTACTTTTAATTTGTTACGAGGGTGGATCCAAAAGTTTGTGGCCTAACCTACACGGAGCTATGACATCTTTTTAAAATCTACCGTCATTTGTTAGTATGTGTCATATCGATTTATTGTGCGCAGTTTCATTCCGATACTGCACAATATAAATTTTCTGTGATTATTTGTTTGAAGCAATCTGACGCAATTTTCAATAATGGAGAAAATTGAACACCGTGCAGTCATTAAGTACCTCAATAAAAAAGGCCTATCACCTAAAGACATCCATCAAGATATGGTGAGCACTTTGGGGGAGTCTGCACCATCGTATTCCAGTGTCAAGAAGTGGGTAGTTAAGTTTAAGCACGGCCGTGAGAGCATTAAAGATGATTCTAGGAGTGGAAGGCCTACATCCTCTACCACGAAAGAAAACATCGATAAAATTTGTGATCTCGTACTGGGTGACCGACGTTTGACCATTGGTAAGATAGCTGAGATAACATTAGTTATGGCCGGGTGCAACACATAAGAACGGAAGAATTGGGGTTCCATAAGGTTTTGGCTCGCTGGGTCCCGAGGTTGCTTTCAGCTGAACAAAAACGAGTTCGATACACAATTTCGCGAGACTGTTTGCAACTTTTTGAGACTGATCCCGAGGACTTTTTGTCTAGATTTGCTATCATGGATAAAAGCTGGGTTCACCACCATACTCCTGAATCAAAGCAACAATCCAAACAGTGGAAAAGATCAGACTCTCCTACACCGAAAAAGGCTAAGGTCGTTTTGTCGACTAATAAAGTCATGGCTTCTGTTTTTTGGGATGCGAAGGGCATTATTTTTGTAGATTATTTACCGAAAGGTCAAACTATAAATTCTAGTTATTATTGTAACCTTTTACGAAGACTCCGGGAAGAAATAAAAGAAAAAAGGCCGGGAATGTTGCGTAAGAAAGTTTTGTTTCATTAAGACAATGCACGTGTTCACACTTCGGTTGAAACAATGTCTGTAATCCATGATTGTGGCTACGAATTGCTGCCTTATGCGCCGGATTTAGCCCCCTCGGATTATCATTTATTTCCAAATTTAAAAAAAAACACTTGGGTGGATCGAAATTTTCGACCAAAGATGATAGTCGCAGTAAATGATTATTTCGCCGACCTTCCGGAATCTTTTTTTTTCGAGGGGATAAACAAGTTGCAGGTCAGGTGGAAGAAGTGTGTTGAGCTTTTTGAGACCCACTTTCCCTTCATTTTGTTGGTCGGGCTTAGAATTTTTGGATCCACCCTCGTAATTTTATATATCCCTGGACAAATTACACGAATTGATATAACCGTTTGAGCATTTCTTAATGATCGAATGCTGCCTCTTCACCATGGGGCATGATGGCCCATGACAGACGTTCACGAATATGTAGAGGGCGTAATCGCCTGTGGTCGGCCGTGATGGTTTGTAGTCGAGCGTGATCGCTGCTGTGTCGGTTTATCAGACAATCATCAAAGGAAGTTCGGGCCATGATTGCCGGTGCATCCACACGATCGCCGATAACTCTGTTCCTATTTGTTTGTGGAACGGTGTGGATGTGCGCGTTTGATACTACAGAAACAAAAATCGGAAGCAGTAGTGTAATTGCAATATAACTTCTATATAAATTCTATATTCTGGAACACTTTTTCATAGTTGCTTATACTATCGTACACAATACAATTATCATTATGCCTAGATTTTTAAAAGACGTTAATAACAGAAAACTAGTGATGTTTTTTTCGGTCAAATAATAAAAAACAAGTACTATTTACCTGATCTAAATTATTGGTATGTTTTAAATCGCCTAGTGAGTTTTTTTTACAGATTAATCCAATAAATATTTACTTAGTTCTAGACTCGAGTCACTGGCCTGGTAAAGATTATCAATTCGCGCTCAGACTAATTAAATCACGCGGGATAATTTTAATGCAAAATGAGTTTGAGGAATAATTAAAATAAAATATTATTCACTGCTCAATAGGTTACCAAAAATCAAAAAGTATAAAAACAATCAATTAAATGCAGCAGGCAGTTTCGGTATAAACAGACTTCAATTGCCATATTGTTTCGTCTAGGTATGCAAAAAAAATGTTTTTTCCTTGATTTGGCAGGGATCCTCTTGTCAGATCTAGACTCGCCGACATTGGGATCAACTCGGAAGTAGATGTGCTTTACGAATAATAAGATATGTTAAAATCCGTTCAAAATAACGGAAAATTCAAATTTATTAAGCAGTAGAAAAATGATGTCACAAAATTGTTTGGCGGCATAAGATCTAACTCCAAAGTAATCAAATCATATACTTGTATTCTGGGTAATCTTCAACGATTCTGTTACATACAAATATGTACTTAAATACTAGTGTATACATGAAAAATTTAATAAACACGCAGAAACGAAAATAGTCATAAATGCTGATCATACAAATTACTGCCTGTCGGCAATCGAACCCAAGTCTGGCAATGGTCAGTGGAGTTAGGCGTGTACGCTAACGACCAACGAGGCGCGAGCAAACTATACAGATGTGTTATGCTAGCCGACCCGGCGAACTTTGTTCATTTGGCACTCGATGATCACTACCTACCTGGCACGGAATATGGCCCTGTAATATTTTCTACATTCTGGATTTCAAGTTGTTTAGTAACTTTATACTGAGTGTTGTTATGTCTGTAATTTATAAACTTAAAACTTTTGACTTGGAAAGAATAAGTGACAATCTCTAAAACCCATATACAAAAAAAACTACGTGTTATTAAATTATAGCCCAACTAATATTTTCTCTAGTTGTCCTTTCCTATTCCTCTTTCCTTTAGTAAGCTGAATAAAAGTAGCCTATAACCTTTTTCGGAATATAAAAAACTTCTCAAATGTCGATACAATCGTTTAAGTAGATTCGGCGTGAATTGCGTTTGGTGTACAGATACCAAAAAATATTCTAAAGATGGTAGATGATGTGTTCTGCTTTCCATTTTTAGCCGCCTGCGTCTTTTTTTTAAATATTTTAAGTGTACAGAATTTGATTTTCTACAGATTTATTATAAGTATAGATATGTTATGTACAGTTTTTTAGCGTTAAGGATACAGTGATGTAATCATACTAGAAGGGACCCGATCAATTAAATCTGAACGACACCTGTAAACACCCAACACCTGTGACATCTATGGCGCCTACAGGCCACGTTCGTCTTGTGTCATGTTAAATGGGTCATTGCTACGGGTATAAGAATGCTGTTTAGCCACTTGCTTGCCTGGATAGGGAGCCATCATCCACCGCCTCACCTATTCCTGACTCAATAAGGACATTGTCGCGGTCTATCTTCTGATCCTGAGGGTAGGACAGCCCGTAGACTTGCGCAATAAGCCTCCTGCATCCAAATACAAACTTTGATGAAAAAGAGAATGATGAGGAGAAACCTCTGAAAAAAAAACTTAGTAAATGCACTTTTTTACCTAGAAACTCATAACTTATATTTTTACTAGATGAACCAATTTAGAAGATCACGTGTCCCCGAAAAGTAGGTGCAGCCAGAGCACTCACGACTAGTTCAAGGCACAAAGTCCCACAATGTGATAGGTGGTAAGCGTATAGCCAACTGGACAACATGTTTAATCCTGTGCAACTTTATTTTTATTAACAATTGAAAAAACACATTTTCATTAGTTGCTCGTTTCGGGATCGAACCCGAGTCCACATGAAGTCAAACCCATTAATCATCGGTGCGCTTGGGACAAGCGCTTGCGGTGCACCTGCTTATCGTTTCTTAGAAGAATGAAGAATAGTATGCGCTGGCGCGCAGTAGTTTGTTAATGAGTGCGGGTAAATTAAGTAATAGTCTATTAATGAGTAATCGCTATAACGATACTCGACATTAGAATAAAATGATGACACTATTCGCCTATTAAACTTTTTCGAAGTCACCTAAATCTCTCACAGGAGGCGGTTGGCAAATGTATTTACGCGAATAAGTTAGGCCTTCATTAGTGCAATCCCGTTTTCGGTAGATAGTTACAGTCCCAGTCCCGGGATTGTTGGTACGCCGCACTCTACCGCCAGTGGTCTTATTGTTAATCACCCATTTAACCTATGCTGGTCTGCTACGACCAAGGTTGAGGCAGATGGTCTATTGTACACAAAGAATCCGGGCCAACAAAATGATACTCAAAAGGATCCTTATAACCAAACCTAAGAACGTTATCAGACATCCTTTCGGTATGTATTCGGTACTGACTAGATAAGAATGTAGTTGCAAAGAAACTGAAGGCGAATTTTACGAAAATGTGTATCTTCAATATGTTTTTTTTTTCAGCGGACTCGGATCGGCAAAGGAAAACACTGATCAAGGAAAAGATCAACAAGTACTTATCATATGCGGAAACTATTTACAGGGACCACTTATTAAATTCTGAACAAACTGTAAGTAATGAATTAAATACATCACATATAAATATTTTGATGTTCATAATTATATATGCCAAATAGCAGTTAATTTTACAAAGAAAGAGTATGAAACATTAGATTTATACCTTAGCATGTTTGATTGATTAACTATCTGATCTAATATAAGTGGATATTGAATAAAACTTACTCGTATTATTCTCCAACAACTCGCGAGCTCTCTCATGAAACTTATTTTTATCTAGTCAATGTTCGCTGTGTCTAAAGATTGGTTGTTACTAAGACAAAGCCGGTATGTGCATGTAGCAAGTGCTGCAGCAGGACAGCAGCGCGGTGCACGTGAGCCTGCCGCTGTCGATGCTGCAGCTGGACTACGGGGAGCTCGGGCGGTTCCGCGTCCTCGGCACGCTCGGGCCCGCCGCCCGCGTCATGCTCGTGCTCGACACCTCCGACCACAAGTGCTACGCCATGAAGGTACAATGTGCATCTACACCTTCTCCTTATCCACCCGGGACTATTTCATAAAGTCACTGAGTCACTTGTACTTCTTAACAAATTTGTTTAAGACTGTAGTTGTCTGACAGAATCATTATTTTATGTTATCTTTAATTGATATAAAGTATTTGAGAGTTTATAAATATGTTTACTACTGTTACACGGCGGGTCCCTTTACGATGGTCCAATTTTGACAAAATTTTATTTTAACGTTTGAAGATCTGACGATGTCCTTTATCGTAGCTTTCTGTTTTCAGGTCATACAAAAAGTTCCTAACAACCTCACGGAATTTGACAACTATTTCCAACACCGAACCAACGAAACACGCCAACCGATCTTACCCACCGTCATCCCTTACATGGTGCCAATTCACGCTTTTGTAGAGACGGAACATCTGATATTTTTAATCCTTACGTATGCAGCGGGGGAAAAACTATTTGACTATATCCAAAATTATGCAACTCAACCCACGACACCCGAAAAGGGGAATTTAGAAAACGTATTCCCAGAACCAGTGAAAAAATCCGATATTCAAAATGACAATATCGGTACAGAAATCGATAAAGGTATTGATGTTTTAGATTTCAATGACAATGCTAGTTTGGATATTTCGGTTAATGAATTAGTGATTAATTCCCAAAAATTGCTTTTAAATGTCGATAAAGCATTAAGTGAAGTGCCTAAGTTAAATGAAACTAAATTAAGTGAACGTGAGTTGGAATTAAGTAAGAGTAAATTAAATGATAAGTTTAATGATGCGATAAGTCAAGAGAGAAAAGAGAGAAAAGACAGCAAAGCTGAAGCTGATGTTCGAATAGGAAGGGTAAGATGAGAGTTTCAATTAAACATCTATACTTAACTTTTTTTTCATTTTAGGGATTTGAATTTGTGTCTTTCGATATATTATTATACTAGTATGTTGATTAATAATAATAAACGTTCTCTATTTATTGAAAAATGTGTAACTCGGAAGGTTTTGTAAAAAGCAAACCATTTGACCTTTTTAATCATTTTTAAAGGTATTTTTGGAAAAAATACAAATGCGTTTTAACGTCATATATGCTATGCCTTAAGTACTAGCCGCTGCCGATGAAGATAATAGTGCACAGTATACACTAACAACTATTAACCCAAAATAACTAACCTAAAAGAAATTAAAAAAATCTATTTTTAATTTTGAACAGTGGTAACTCAATGAAAGAATGAAATAAAAATTGTGTTCCGTTTTCGTTACTCCTCTAATTCGGTAGACTTTAATAAATCAGGCATTACTCAGGCATGGAAATATATCACAACAGATATACAATAATCCTTTATTTTGCTAATTCTCCCTTCTTTTCTAATTCTCCTTCCTTTCCTTCCTTTGCTAATTTCCTTTATTTTGCAAAATAATATTTCTAACTTGTGTAGCGCTGTGTCGGGAAATCTTTGTAAAGTACAGTTCACGCAAAACTTACTACACTACATTTGTGCCTAGGTAAAGATGTCGTATCGCAAAATTAATTTCAAGGTATCAGCGGGAGAAGTGAGGGAGTGCACCGCACACTCCCCCATACTCGTTCGTACTCGTGTTTCGTCCCTTTAACACGTAATAACGTAAACAAAATTACTAAGTACCTATCCGAAGAAAAGTTCACTAATTTTGTAACAATTAAAATCAGTGAATTGGCTGCTGTTCGGCAAAGCAACTTTCTTATTATTATTTTATCTTGTCACAATATAGCGAATAAGCACACAAATTTTCTTCTGATAAATAACCATGGCCCATAGACACCATAGATGTTATCGAAGCGTCGCTGTTCTACCTTATACTCCGGACCGATAAAAGGCCGTGTCTTACTCTACTAACAGTTGCTAGTAATGACCCATTGAAACCTGTGCTCTCCTCCTACGAGATTTTTTTATTGCACGCAAAAGGGTCGTGATTTTAATTTGAATATGTAATATACATTATTAATATGTACAGAAAGTAGAAACTAGCTTATCTTTAAGAGTTAACTCTTCACACGATAGAGACTGTCACTCAACCTATTGATTTTCAACAAAAAAAGTACTCTACGCACTGAACTCAATAGAAACTTAATTTCTGGCATAGAGGTTTCACACTATGAGATGATCGGCAATCTGTTCCCATAGTAATCTAAAATCCAGCCGAAAGCAAAAAGAGAGCTCAGGAGTTCGCTTTCTCTTTTACATTATGCGTCAGTGAGCGTTTTTTCATTAAAAATAGTTTACTTCATTTATTTTCATAATTTATCTAGTAAATGTATATAAAAAAATATGTGTTTCAGCCGATTCGACGCAAATTGCCAGCGGGGGCGGTGAGACAGTGGGGGGCCGAAATCCTTACAGCATTGGAGAGTCTCCACAACTGTGGAGTTATATGCAGGTTTGTCGTTAGACCTCACTATCACTACAATATTTCCAAAAAATCGAGTTCAATGACAATATTTATGTAGATGCGGCACAAAAACCGCCCTTATTGTCTATGTGAAATCAATATTTTCTGTTTTTGATACTTATATTTGTAGTAGTGATTTATATTTAGTTTGTCTAACGCGGAAATAAACTAAGTCCTTGCGAAGACTCGGTATAATGATGTTGGGAAAAAAATATTATCTGTAACAATATTTTGTTTTACTTTCCAGAGATCTAAACCCTGAAAATATCCTACTGGGTAGCCAGGGTCAGATAACTCTCACGTACTTTGTGGGTTACCCCGGCGTGGAGATGACGCTGACTAAACTCCGGGCGAGTTTGAGGTACAGAGGATGTATAGCTCCAGAGATGTACACCAACGTATTCGGGGAGACCGACCCCAAGAGAGACAGATTGTGTGATTTCTGGAGCTTCGGGATTATCATGTACCAGCTTATCTGTGAGGAGGTACGTGTGTTGAAACGAACATTATGATATTTTCTAACTTATATCAGTTGACCATTTTTTAACCGACTTCAAAAGCAGGTTCTTAATTCGACTGTATTTTTGCTTACGTGGACGTGTTGAATTCATCAACGACAAGAATTAATGAATTATTAAGTATAACTCAAAAGTCATTAGTCGGATCTTAATAAAATCACTATGGGCCCACCTCGGATTCATGACCTGTCTGTCTTTAAAAAGAACCATCAAAAATGGTTCGGTATCCGCCAAGTAATCGCGTGACAAACATACAAGAAAACACAATCGAATTGAGAACTTCCTTTTTTTCGGACTCGGTGGTTAAAAAGCGTTGTTTACGAATGAAGAGTAACTTCATTTTTTTTCTGCAAGGTAAGGTAGGTTCCCCGGTTTTCTGTTCAATTTTTTTTCGAAATGGCTAATATGTAGCTATCCTTCGCGGTTTTTACAACTTCACCGAACTCTGTGGGCTCAGAGTGCTCAGCCCGAGATATCATTATTTAAATGCATTTGACTGTTACCTACAACGCCGGCAACAAGGTCTGTCTCCCGGGAGACCGTACCTCGAGTTGGTGCTGCGTTCTGGTTACTGGGTGGACTTGATGGAGGAGTAGAGGCGTTAGGCGCCGGCCGCTAGAGAGGTCTCCGAGACCGGCGGCGACGGTCTAGTGTGATGTTTTTGTGAATTTGTGTTCGGGTTGGGAGGGAGTATAGCGTTTGCCGCAGTTATTGGGTCCAGAGGATCCGATAACACGTGGTGGAGTCTTGTAAGTTTGGTGGGCACGTTCGCGGCCGGCTTGGTTCGGGTGGGTAGCCGTTATTTCAAAGTAACCTACGAACTCTACTCTAGACACTGCGTCAGCGGCCTGCTTGAAGTTCACGATGCCAAACTCCGTCTTAAATATTTTAGGAACTTCTTCCCTAGATGTTATCATCTCATCTTTTGCTACTAATCGTAACAATAATGATTCATCTAAAATGTTCAACGAAATGTCAGATATACCAGACTTTGGATCCGAACGCCAACGTCGGTCTATTAGTTTCCCAACAACCTGTAGAAGTTTTTTTTTATGATATTGGAAGGCAAACAAGCAGACGGATTTCCTGATAGTAAGAAATTCACGCCTCCTTAACATCAAAGGTGGTAATTGTGCGGTACCAACATGAGGCCGGGAAAATAAGTTTACCGGCTGCCTTACCCTCCGAAACGGAACACGTTATGACGTAATGGTGGCAGGAATAGGTAAGGCAGTGGTACCAATCCGGGCGAGTCGCTGCGAAACTCTACCACCTAGCCAGATGTCACGGTGTAAGTGACGGTAAGCCTATGCTCGCCTTTTACGATCTGCCTGGCTGGAAGGCAGATGGTCTATTCTGCAATTGAGCCCCGACCAACACGGGGACCAACTTCCGAGCTATGCAACTAAGAACAATAATTTTAAAGTCAATTTAGAGGTTATATCATTAAGTAAAAGAATATATTATCAATGTGATAGTTTCCGTAGTTTGTTAAAAAAATGAATAAAAAAGGAAATTTTTTTAGTTAAATCTAGTCAATTTAGTCTGTGACGATAAAAATAGGCTGTAAGTTAATATAATAACTGTAGAGTGATTCCCCCTCAGCTGCCCTTCAGTATGTTCGGTCCCCCACCGCTGCCGCCCACGCTCACCATAGAAGAGCGGTCGCTGTTGTCGCAGGTAAATCGTTTCTTATTTACACTACACATTTTTAAAGAAAAAAGAATACGTCAGATAATATTTGAACCCGTACCCTTAATAACGTATATACTACATATGCAGGACTCTATAAGAAATTCTCTAAGATAGACAAGTAAAATATTATTTTATAGATAAGACATACATATTTTTATGCCAAGTCCTTTGCGGGGTAGGAAGCGAGTAACCGAGTGGCAAATGTCACTATCCTGGACCCTACTGACGGGCCTAGTTTCCTCTACATTCATTACTATTTCCAAACAAACACGTTGGTTTCGGAGATCTGTCCCGCTTGGTCTCCCCGCCCACCCACAAGTGACAATCATCCACATTGGCATTGATAACTCAATATGATGTAGATTTTATATCGATCTATTATTTCAAGTTTGTTTTGAGTTTTTGATGGTTAGATTTTTTCTTAACCTGTTACCATATCAGACTGTTCACGATTTTACTTGTAAATTTAAAAAAATCTAAACTATTTTAGTCATACTTTTTTGCAGCACACAAAACAACAAAATGTTCGCGCACCGTCTTGAGCAGATAAATATGATTTTGTGTCGTTTTTTAAATAATTAAAACATGGTACAGTTGCTTAAATTGTACCCAAAATAGAATTTCCTCAGTGTAGTCAATTTAGGCTTTGTTCAAAGCTGTTGATGCGTTGGCATGTGTTCATACGGTTTTTTTTTATGATATTGGAAGGCAAACAAACAGACGGATTTCCTGATGTTAAGAAATTCACGCCGCCTAGAGACACTAAAGGTGGTAATGTTACGTTGCCAACCTGAGGCCGGAATGTTAGGCCTCGAGCAAAAGCAAGTTTACCGGCTACTTTACCCTCCGAACCGGAACACGTCATGACGTTATGGCGACTGGAATAGGTAAGGCGGTGGTACCAATCCGGGCGAGTCGCTGCTAAACTCTACCACCTAGTCAGATGTCACGGTGTTAGTGACGGTGAGCCTATGCTCACCTTTTACGAGCTGCCTGGCAAGGAAGGCAGATGGTTTATTCTACAAAGGAGCACGGACCAACACGGGGCAAATAAATACGTGGCCACAGGATACGCTCGAGAGCATGTAATTAGGATCGGTGAGAGAAACCTGAATATCTCCAAAATGAAAACATAAATTCTAACAAAATAATATGTGTTTGATTAAAAATTTAATGATATATGCAACTCTTTGCAACTATTTTTAAAGACAGAACAACGTATTCCATGCATCTGTTTTTCACTTTTTGGTCAATGTAACGTTATGACAATTGAAGTGATTTTCAATATACCTACTATATACTTTCAACAATCACTACGTAGTTTATTAATCAATAATTAGGAAATCTCATGGCTTCGGTTTATCGCAGCGAAACACTAATACGCTCGTGACATTTTTGACAAGATTGCGAAACCAAATGACGTGAGTGCAGCACCGTGGAAACAGCTTACCGGCCGTTGATGGTGGGTAGTTTCCATACTGTTTGTCATCTGTGGTGTCCCTTCCAGCTACTGACGCCCTCGCCGGCGGACCGGCTGGGCGCGGGAGAGGACGGAATCGGAGAGATCAAGCGCCATCCCTACTTCCGGACCATCGACTGGCCCACCGTCTACAGCAGCTGGCTCGTGCCGGGCTGACCACTTCACGGCTGAACAATGTTGCACCCTTCTAGATTATCTTTAGACTATACGTCAAAGTTGGGATTGGACTGTATTTTGTGAAACTTGATAAAATTTGGTGGCTCACAACCTACTTTGTAGTACTTGATTAATTATGTCTGGCTTTGATGTAAACAATAATGAAATCAAATCGATCGGCCCGCACTTGAAATGAATCGCATTCGAGAGCGTTATTTTTCGAAACGTAACATTCGGTTCGACCGGAAATGCAATACTTTATACTGTGTGATAGTTGACTCTTCATTTCAAACTTCATATTGACCTCAACAAGCGGACACCGTCTCACGCGACAATAACTGACACCAAAAGTAAGTGACGACATCACTCCACGCGCTGACATGCACACACGCGCACAGACACGCACCTTTACCTTTACCAAAACGACCGACCAACGAGTAGATCAGTAGACCGCCCTTTAAAGTTTATTGTTATATTATATTGTTCAACTTTAAGCAAACTTTTGCACAGATAGCTAATATCCCCAATTTATTAATAATATACCTTAACATAAAAACCCAATAATTAAGAGCAAATGGCATGTACTTAAAAGAAATAAGTGGAAACAACTAAATATTCGAGTTATACTATTTAATAAATAATATTTTCGATCAGATTCTTGTTGAATGTCCTTGTTCAACTTTTCTGAGACGGCTAATCAAGTAAAAACACAGTTTGACATATGTCCTCACTTACTCGGGTGTTTTTAGGTAGGTATATAGATACCTAAATATTAAATTGTCAAAGATACGAAGGGGCCATGGAAATATACAATGAGGATACGTACATCTATCGAAAATCATCACATCTTGTGAATTACATTATTAAAATATTAAAATTAAATAATTGTAACGAACCCATATTTTGTAGATTTATAAGAAAACTAGACCACAATGTTGTACCGGAGTCAAGTAAAGAACCAAAAACGTTTAGTGTAAGATATTTATGTCTAGTCGTCTTTGAAAATATGTTTATATACGTAAGTACAAAATTTTATTTATACGGTGTTAATTTTATTATGTAAGAATATTACCTCTCTAAAAAAGGTAGCCATGTACATAAATACCTATTATTATAATATTTTCTGGAATCTGCCGACTCTCCTTTCGCACAATCCCCAATGGCACCACGTTAGCGTGTGCCGACTCACTCGCTGCCGCCAAGGAATCATACGATCTCGCGGCCTGCGGCAATTGGAATTCCTGCTTCCAAAGATTATTTATTCATTTGATTACATATTCGCCTTTTTTGTTTAATTGGAGTTACGAAAAAAAACCTGTAGATATTTTTTTTGAGGTAAGTAAAATTAGCTGAGTTTAATAAGTTACAAAACGTGAATGTTCTCCGTTTTGGTCCGGGTTTGCGAGCAGCAAGCGTGCAAAGGTAAAATTGGCCATTAAATTAAAATGAATTGGTCATTAAAGTGGTAGAGTGGTGTGCAGCAAGTAGAATTGCACGAATGACCTGACATTCCGGCCACAGGACTGTGACGGCCTTATAACATCTACGGTGTCTAAATATCACTTGCATAAAAATATGTATTTATGTGTATGGTTGCCGTTATAAGTTCAGTTGGTACATATGTGGTTTTGACTTATTCTTATGGGTGCGAGGTTAGAATTCTCGAAATGTAAAAGTATTATTAGTAGTACTGATTTATAATTATGTACTTTTGACAAAATAAAACGGTATATATATATCGTTCTAATATATGTATAATGTATCTAACATTACTTTGTTTTATTAACCTAACTATTAATCTTATTGCATTTGGTCGGTTAAGTCCTCCACTTAAAAACGCCTGTGTGGAAGTGTGTTCCTGTTAAGCTCGTTTAAAATATATCCCGGCGGTCGCTGGGAAATGTAACTTCTCTGCAAATATTTGTAATTTATGCGTGTATTGTTTACTAGCAGTTACCCGCGTGCTCTACAACGCTGCCCGTTAAAATGTTGAGATAAAAAGTAGCCTACCTCCTTCTCCAAACTTTAATCTAATTTTTTTATAATAACAATATCAGTTCATCAATTTTGGCGTGATAACGGAATATACACTTTCTCTTTTCTAATTTTATCTCAGGTAAATAAAAGGTAATCTATCTTTATCTGAACTTCGGCAATTTCTGTAAAAATACACTGTACCTATCCAAAGAAATTTAGAAATACACTTCGTATTTGTGGTCTAACCGTCAGGCGTCGGACATGACATCTTGAGGACCTGGGTGCGATCCCCGGGACGAGCAACAAAAAAAAGAAATAGAAATCGTGTAGTTTCAATTTTCTTATAAAATTACGTTGTCACTTGTCCGGGATTGGATAAGTGTCCGGGTGGTCGTAGGCTTGCGACATTTCGGGACTTAGTGTCTTCGGCTAGTCCTGGCTACCCTAGTTGTGCCTCTGCCTAACTCTTCGGGGATATGGGCATGAAGACGCTTTCTTTAAAAACACACATTCAGAAATTGTAGCAAAAAAATTTTGAGCATTGTATGATACCGAAAAATCATTCAGGCCAAAATTAATATCTACCAACAAATGCAGACTTCACATTAAACGAACGGGAACCTGCAGGGGTAAACATTCCAGGTGTGAGGTAGATCAGAATTAAAATTGGTAAGATAGTTTCAGGAGAAAGATTTTTTTATGTTCCGACTTAACATCAAGCTCATTCTCATCCTCTGTCTCATTGCTGTGCAGAAGTCGCAATCGTTTTGCAGTGGCAGACTGCCGAGAAAGTTGAGATCTTTTTGTCGGTATTTTTTTTATTTATAAGTATATAATATATTATTACTAGCTGACCCCGCAGACGTTGTTCTGCTATAATTTTAATGTGATTTATTTAAAAAAATTGGGGTGAGTCACCCTTATCACTTAGGTATGAAAAATAGATGTTAGCCGATTCTCAGACCTACCCAATATGCTTACCAAATTTCAGAGGAATCGGTCAAGCTGTTTCGGAGGAGTATGCAGACTAACATTGTGACACGAGAATTTTGTATATAAGATTTATGCAAGAATAGATATAATAATTGGAAAACTAATTACTCAAAAATTCGCATACGATAACTCCTATCCACAGTAAAAGAAATACCGTAAAATGTTACAAAATCAGATAATGTTTCTATTTAGAAAAGAAAATAAACAAAACTTTATTTTGAAATCGTTAGATGTAAAACGAATTGCTTTCGTTGGTACAACTTCATAATTAGATACCGTAAGTCCATATGGTCTTAGGACTTGATTGTATATTAATAGTTTAATGTTAACAGATAATTTGGAATGTCTGCTAATAAGTCAATAGTTATTTTTATCATAAGCTTAACTCTTCCCGTTTCGTTTTTACATTAGCTTTCCAGCGAAGTTTTGTATCGAGTGTCATACTAAGATAGTTCCGCCGTACTGCCGTACTCCAACACAGCTTGGCTGTGTACATCAATATAAATAGGTTATAAAACTTTTAGTTTCTTATTTGTAAAATTGACTTAAGCTTTATTCAATTTTATACGCTACTTTTCCGGCCATGATAGTTTCCTTATAGTATTGGAAGGCAAACAGGCAGACGGATTTCCTGATGGTAAGAAATTTACGTATAGACATCAAAGGTGGTAATGGTGCGTTGCCAACCTGAGGCCGGGATGTTAGACCTCGAGCAAAAGTAAGTTTACCGGCTACCTTATCCTCCAAACTGGAAGACGTCAACGGCAGGCGTTGGACGTTATGGCGGCAGGAATAGGTAGGGCGGTGGTACCAATCCGGGCGAGTCGCTGCGAAACTCTGCCACCTAGTCAGATGTCACAGTGTTAGTGACGGTAAGCCTATGTTCGCCTTTTACGAGCTGCCAGGCAGGAAGGCAGATGGTCTATTCTACAAAGGAGCCCGGACCAACACGAGAGGAGGATAGTATCTTATTTAGAGCTGTTTGAGTTTCTTCTGTTGCTTCTTTTTGCGTGCTTGCGACGGCCATCATAGATAGCAGGTTTTTCAATATGGTAGGTACCTGTTATCAAATCACAGCCAGAGGTATTTCTTTGCGCTTATGTTGTTTTTTATCTCACTCTGAACTTCTTTTTGTAAATTGAGTCTTATTTCAAAATCAAACTGTTCATTTATATCATTCGCTTCGCAAGTAATGCATTATTTAAAAAAAATGGGTAGCATAAAAAGGGTTATACTAAGATAACCTTAAACCTGCTGTCGCAGACTTTTTTTAGAACTTTTAAAGGGGAACAATTCTGTCGTACATTATATTTGTAAAACTTTAATCTTATGCGCAGCGGAAGCTTTTGATAGGAAAAAATCCCCCGAT
>NJDC01005064.1:69221-93023 GCA_002245475.1 Calephelis virginiensis
TAAACTTATTTTTTTAATATAATGCTTTTAAGTTGCCAGTTCTAAAAACTTTCAGTTTGGCCCTCGTAACACCTTCCTCAATATATGGACTATCTAACATTGAAATATTTTTTTCAATTCCTCAGATTAGCGCGTTCAAACAAATAAACAAACTCTTTAGCTTTATAAAATTAGTATGTAGTCTAAATAAAATCTAAAATAGCCATGAGCACTTTCAAACAGGCAAGTAATTATAAGCATATTTGTTTATAAGTTATATTCGATAAAAAAATATGTCTCATCTGGTTATCAGATCGGTGAAGGTCAATCTTCCACGGTCTCCTCTACTAATGGGTAGTATGGCCTACCGAGAACTAAGAGCACTACGCGTTCTATTTATAAAATAATAAATTATAGGTAAGTGATAGAATAATATACATAAAATCATTCTAAATCTATGTGAAAGACATTACAAGTGTTTCTTCACTTAAAAATATGAACAAATTAATTCTGGTATCTATATATGTACCTATTTCTATGTGTTAGAATAGTTAACTAACACAAGCACAATATAATTTGTTTTCTTTGTGATTAGAATTTAGATTTGACTTGTCCGGGGATATTTATTTAGTTTTTTGCACTGGCGTTAGCATTTGCCATAAGTCAAGTTGAAATTCGTTCAAAAATTAGTCATAAGTAGTCAAAGAAAGTCGTGTCAGGGTCTTGAGTAATTAGTGAGGCGGCAGCCTCATTACTCAAGCTCAATAATTAATGATAATTGGCGGCAACAAGGAAATACATGTTTTTATGATTATTTCATTTGCGCTCTTTCATTGAACAAAAATGTACAAAATGCCACCAAAATTGACTTATTCCACTCAATATAAACTCAAAAATTAATGGTCAAGACAAACTACGAGATTCTTTTCTCTCGATCTCGAAAAAAAAATCTCCACATGATTTACTTGATCTACTAGAGCGCTGTTACAAAGTTGCTTTGCAGCAGTTAGTTGCCTATCTCACCAACAAGTTTAATTGCGCTTTATCTAGATGGCGCTGCTTCAAGTCTTGCCTTCCTGAGTTTTCCTTGTCTTAGTTCGAGTCCCCGTGAGTAGAATAAACCATTAATTATTGCTTCGGCTACATCACAAAGTACATTGAATAGTAGGTCTTAGAGACATCAGCTAATGTGGTAGATCACTGCCATCTACTGCGCAACGCTTGCAATAAATAATATAATATATAATAATATGCATAAATATAAAACGTATATTATGTACTCGTATAGCTCCTACCTCAATTTGCTTTTTCTCGAATTATTGCTTTTGTTCTCCCATATTCTAAGTAAATTAAACAAATAATAGTCTTACATATTTATTGATGAAAATTATACAAAATATCGTCATGGACGACAAAACATCGAAACTAGTAATACGTAGTCAAGTAAATTGTAACCAAATTCCTGTAAATAATCGAAATGTAATTGACGATTCGTTTTGTATTTAACACACTATCACGTTAGTCCATAAAACGTAGCCAGGTCGTAAGTAGAAATTGCAAAAGTTTCGTTGAAAATATTGAAATAGCTCAAATCGTAAACTTCTATTAACTATTTTTCCACGTAACGTAATCTGTCACTGTAAACCAAAAAGTACAAATAAAAAAACCAAAGAGTTCATCTAAATGTCAAGGTTTGTTAAATTTTGATTGACGCAAAGTCAAAATAAAATTGTTAAATTTTCAAATTATTTAAATCAGTTTTGCTTTAAGAAAAATTGTTGCCTTGATTTAATTCGCCTCTTTAAATATACGAAAGCATAATGTTTTCGTTTTGTTAAGTGTTTTATTACGCGCCACATAAAAATTGTGCTTTATAACAGTGTGCAATAGTTTGGTAAAAACCTGAAAATTTGGTCTGGGCATCAGACTTCTACCGTTGAACCACAAGAAACAGGTAATTACATTTAAAAACTACTACTGTAGATAGTATAACTATTACGTGTACATAACCAAACATGGACATTGACAAAAATCGATTTCTTAAATTACCTACTTAACTTTATTTCTACATACCTATTCTTCCCTCCCCGTGGGATTCAGCAAATGTTGCAAACAGATTTATTATTATTGTTTAGTTAAAAGACTAATATGTTTTTAGATGATGAGGCGGCTACTTCACTTCAAGAAAACATGACATTGATCATTCGTATGCTCTGCCCGTTCACTACCGCTTCAATAAAATTGTTGATATTTAAATGATAAGTTGGTATGTATAAGTTTTGTTTAATTGTTGTGCATAGTACGTACTTGAAACTTCCCCTCGTATTCTGTCGCCTCTGTGGTCTAATAGTCTGGGGTAAGCTTCGACTATATCAATATTTGTATAGGTATGTGTTCAATTTCAAAAATAAAAACAACGTTGCCCGGGAAAGAAAGAAAGAAAAGAAAAGAAATAAAAATATTTATTTGCGGAATATGAGTTAAGCGTTCCTACATATTCTACCAACTTGTGGTGTGCAAATATTTTATTAGGTTTTTATTTATTTATTAACGATTTACTATTTACACACTGTTTTTTGTTTGTTTTGAGATTACATGATTATTTATTAATACACACAAATTTTAGAATGTAAATTAATTTATCCCTATCTACCGTAAACTACCATAAACTGAACTGAAACGGGACTGAACATGTGCCCGGTTGCCGATAGATAGGCTTGCCATCTGTTATATTGTGAGACGTAGATCTTCAGTTAGTCGTGCAAGAGATCCCACAGACGCGTTACCGACCGCAAGCAATAACTACGCTCTTTTGTTTGGAAGTTCCAGGTTTGGAATGCATTAGGTAATAATACCGTTATAACTGGTTCTACGAAAGTGTAGTAGGTGATAAGAAATGTCTTCAGAATTACAAGGTGCTGAATTAAATATTTTAATTTTAATTTTGACGCAATGCTCGATGGTAAAACTCAACAGAAGATACTAAGTCCTCCAATGTCTCAATTGTCTCAATTTTGACTTTCTCAAAGAGCGTTCGTTAATTTAATATTATTTTCAGGTCATGGAAAACTCGGGTGTGCAGACCAACTCGGTAGCAGCAGCATTGTGCTAGACATCATGTTATATATACAATTTCGTATTGCGTTATTGAAATGTCTTTGACAGAAAATAAATAAAATGTGAATAAGATCATTGATTTTTTTATTATAAAAGTCACATTTAGCCTGCCTGCATTTTTCATTTTAAAACTTGGCTGTATAGATAACTTCTCAGCTTCTTCAGCTTACTTGCAATAAAAAAAAGAAATACAAAGGTTAGATGTCGAGTTCAATTCTAGCATACGGTTGAAAGCCAATGTTCCCCAGATGGCGGTCTGAACGTATAGTTCTCTTACTAGTCTGTGGACTGACAATTGACAAATTAAAATCAGTGTTGCAAAAGTAAAATTTAAAAACTTGTTAAATGTTATATCAGAAAATCTGGAAATTTTAATTAACCAAAATGAAACACCATTTCATCAAAGTAGTGCAATAAAAAAAAATAAGTCGTAAAATATGGTTAAAATCCATATTTTTAAGAAAATAACACGAAAATGTGTACCTAGATTCAGTGATTCCAGTTTATTCGCTTACGTTTTACTACTTTTAGCTAACGATTTTGTAGATATTTTATATATATATATATGTACGTAAAACCCCCTTACCTTACGTATGTAAAATATGCATGTGCGGTTCTAATTTTAAAAATTAATTGGCGTCTTGAAAAATGGTTCTAACTTCTTAGTCATCTATTGTACAGTATTTGTGTATAAAAATAAACAAATGTTACATATTATAATATAACCTAATACTAACCAGAAACAGGTGATGAGGTTGTTACAAACCACTGCCAGATTAATCAATTACCTATTTACCTTTTTTTTTTAATTTTATTTATTTTTTAATTATTCGTTAATATTTAGCTGAGCATGTTGTTCTTCCGGATTTGCAAATATTCCTAAAGATGAAAGACGTTATCGACAGCTTCGCGTGCCACCTTTTTACCACTGAAAGAGTTAGTGCACTTCTGACATTAAGTACAAGGGGCTGGTCTCAGATAGACATCCCTTAGCAGTTTGTGACATGAATTAGCGACTCCACGGTGTCTCCCGCCCGTTCACCCAGAGTCATGGGGTTTATGCAAAAGTCGGTCGACGGCAGTTGCTATACATATTACCATAATTAAATTTCAAAGAGAATTATTAATGTCCTGTTATTTAGGTTTCGCATAGTTGTTTTCATGATTATGAAATGAAGTTTATTTGTTTGCTGAATATGTGTGTTAAATAGTTGTTACAAAGATATTTAAGCATACCAACATATTCCACCATATTGTGGTGTGCAAGTATTTCAATAAATTTGTAAAAATTAAATATTTATAAACATTTTAACATTTAAATCACAGCACTTATTTATATTTTTAATAGATATTTGACTTATATTTTTAATAAGCTTTATAAAATTACAAATAATTTTACAGGCCGATTAATTTTAATCCTATCTATTGTACAATACCACCGTTTTTTACGCTAGCCAGTCAGGACTCAGGACTAGAAGCGGCGAGCAAACTTCTCGACAACCATGATTATTTTATTTAAATTAAAAAAAAGTATCTTCATGCCCATATCACCGAAACGGTAGGCAGAGGCACAACCAGGACACCAACGACTAGCCGAAGACATTAATTTCCACAATATGATAGTTGCAAGCCAGACCAGACCACTAGTTATTAGATTTAGGTGAGTAAGGTGACAAAAATTCTCTTTTGTAGTGAGAGTTCCTTAACATATATATTTTTCAGTAGGTTTCTAAAATAACCTTTTTAAAGAACTTGTTCTATATCGTCACTTCAAATTTCACGCATTATCGTGTATTTCATAAATAAGAAATTTGTCTGCTTAATTGAATTTCAATATCAGGAAAAAGAATAAGCAGTATCAACAAATTTATATCATTCTCGTATAATATTGTAAATACCTCATAAAAAGCTGATTTTTCGTTATAACAAATTTATACCGTAAAATTGGAAAATATAAAAGTAAGTAATATTTTAAAAAACTAAAAAAGACGCTTTTGTATCTAGCTGAATCTAAAAGAAGAAAATAATTTTATGTAAGTACAAATAAACAAACAGTTGAGAAAGAACACTATATTTTATCGTTTACTAGCTGCCTGTTCCGGCTTCGTTCGGACGGTAATTTTTTTTATATTAAATTGAGATGTAGGCTATCTTTCAAGTTGGATCAAACATCACACGGTGTGCAAATTTGTTTAAAATTGGTTAAATAGCTTAGGAGTCCATCGCGGACAAACAATGTTACACGTAATTTATATCTCGGAGATATATCGCACACACGCGGGCCGAACAGGAATCACGGGACTAGTAGGCCGAGAGCTCACAACTTGAGGGTGCTTAGTGAATAATTCAGAAACATCAAAACAAAGCCGTAACACCTGATCTAGTCGTACAACCACATCGTAAACCTCATCATAATAATAAACAATAGAGTAGCTACGTAATTACTCACTACACTGTTTACAAACATAACCACAATCACGCACAAAAAACTATAGCGTACACCCATTTGTTACTAAACAAACAAATATTAGCATCGGAGTAAACCTGCTACTATGACAACACTACGTAAACACGTCACGGTATCCGAGTTTACGCAAACGCCAAATCCCCGAAGGGAAAAGGGGGGCTCCACCCCGCCCCTCCTGCGTGAGTGCCGACCGAATAATGCACCCCCCGGACGACCTACATCCTGGTCAACAAGATCCCAATTGAATTAACAATTGCGACCTACAAGTGTCTCTTTGTCAACCTATGACAGGGAGAGACTATTACCAGTGGCGACCTCCGTACTAGACTAGTGGTCCAAACACTGACAGACGTGCACAAAGCATGTTTGCCGAAATATGGTGCCTCTAGGGTTTTTATACACGTGGCAACCAATAAGATACGAGTTACTTGCTAAAGCTCCAGCTGTTGTCCTAATGAGACAAGTTTATCGATGACTTCTTGACAAACGGACCAATAAGAAACGTGTTACTTGCTAAAGCTCCACCTGTTGTGCTACTGAGACAACTTTATCCATGACTTCCCGACAAACGGACCAATAAGAAACAAGTTACGAGAATTCCGAAGCACCTGTGGTGCCAAACGTACTAATGACCACAATATCATAACTATACTTTGCTCATGACTTTCCGACGTTACAAGCGGATGCGCCACATGTTGCACCGACGACACTCATGACCACAGATATTAGATAATAGGCTTACTAGCTCATGACCTTCCGACATATTACCTGCTGCATTATTTTGTCTCGAGATTTTTTAAACTACTTTAGACAGTAAATAAAATGAAATGGTCATGGGCCGATTAGTAGCATGTCATCTGGTTAAGGATTAATATTATGTTGATATATGTTAAAATAATGCATTATTTTAAAATGCTATTAACCCACAAAAATTCTAGTGTATAGCTTTTACAAAAAATTTAAAGGGGAACCATTTTGTCATTGATGTCTTTGCTTAGTTTTAACCATTTAGTTAGGTACGTAGCGCACAGTCACAAGCTTTACAAAAGAAATAAATGGGGTTTTCGCGCCTGATCCTGAAGAGTTTGATAATAATAATTAGTCTTTTTTTAAATACTGTTTGGTCTTCGGCCCTTGGTTTAATCGGTTTCAATTCGACCCGATCTTTTAAAATGGTTGAAAAACACGTTCTTAGATTTCTTTACATAGATAAATAGATATCTACCAACGAAGGTAGGTAATAAAAGCTCCATAAAAAGGGCGATGCGATAACTAGTAGCAACTAACATCCGTAAATCAGTGTTGAATTGACCGAATAGGTATTTTAGGGTTTGGTCAGTATTTTGAGGGTTTTAGTCAGTAAAATCAGTAATTTTGGCCATCGAATCAGTTTCCACCCCTGCTATCGCGAACCGGGCACACAAGTCTGAGGAACGTTATTTTTATTAGAAAATTGAAAATATACATTTTCTAATTTTTTTGTTGCCCGACCCGGGGATCGAACCCGGGACTTCAAGAAGTCAAGTCTGACGTGGACCGCTAGACCACAGAGGCGATAAATACATTTTATAATTATTAAAAATATACTTTACTTGTTTACATGTTTGTCAGCAAGAAAATATTTTACACTGTAATATGGTTTTTCTAATAATAGCAAGTTAGTTTACCTTGTAAATGAAATTTGTAGTAATTATTTTCAAAAGAATTAAATAAAATTTTAAGTCGGTAAGCTGTCAAATCAACCATTAAAAATTATCATTAGGTTTTGTGATCACCCTAAGGCAAGGCTTGAAGTTATTTTAAAAAGTTTAGTTTAGAAGTACCTACAAAAACTCTCTCAATTACTTTCACACGCACACACACACAGAAAGAGAGGGAAACACAGCAAACTTATAAACCTCTCTTTTTCCATAGGTGGTTAAAAATAGTAGACATTAACCGCGTCGGCTGACACTTTACTAAGTGACCTGATCTGTTAAGGTAGGTGTATCATAAAATCCACTAGGTACGCTCTTACCTAACAGGTGATAGAGTACTATGCAACAACGAGCCCGGATTAGTATTGCTACCTTACCTTTTTCTTTTACCGTCCCAATGGTAGGTAGTGCTCGTCATTCTCGTGCTCCACTCTGAAAGGTAGGGTAGCCGGTACACGTTGCCCAAAACCTCGGGTGTAAGATAGCAGCGCACTAGTAACATCTGTAGTGTCTTTCTTTGATTATTATGAATTAGATACTTATGTGATAGGTACGATAATCACCAACGATATCAAAATAGGCGCGTTAACAAATACAGTCACGATACAGGATGTGCTATCGTTGAACTCTACCGCGTGCTTAAAACTCACCGTCATAATGAGGTAAGCCCTTGATACCTAAAAACGAGCTACCTTGTAGCAGAGATAATTATTTTGCTTGCAGATTTGAAGTCAGATAAAAGATTGTCAACTTAGTTGATTAATACCAGCACGAACTAAACTGCACGCATCTAAGTGTCGACTTTTGCAGGACAATGTACCTACACCTAATAATGGGTTCTGAAGATACAAAGAGCTTCAAGTCAGTTGTTTTATTTTATTCAATGATTATAACAGCCGCAGTAGGTAGGTATTACGAGTTAGTTTACGTAATTTGTACAGTGCTAAGTTATTGCATAACCTGGATAAAATAAAAAGATATTTTTAACTGCTTAGTACGTTAAAATTAACTAGCAGTGATATTTGTCGGGGTTACAGTGAAGGCATTGCAATGATTGGTTTGCTGACGAGCTGAGAACTTATGTCTCAAGTCAGTTGAAGGCTCAGTGAACGATAGAGTGGTCGTTTCTTGAAGAAAACTTTCGTACGCGCATTGTATTTTAAAATATTTCAGTGGTTTACGTGAACAAACTATAAACTCAACAAGTTTAGAAATTAAAAGTGTTGTCTAGTTTTATAAACTGGTTCGTTTAGGAATGTAAACCGATTTTTATTCTGTGGAATGTTAAGGCGTATCTGTTATTTGGATTATTAGAAAGGTGAGTGTCGTGATATATTACAAGATTACACCTTGTTGTTTATAATTAAACCTTTACATTGTGAAATTGTAATGCAATATACCTAGGTACTTAGTAGTTTTGGCGGTAACTCTGTCAGTTTATAGATCTTAATAAACTGCTCTTGATTATATCAAATGACGTTTTGCTGACTTAATAGGGCTGAAATATCTAAAAAAGTATCTTCACGCCCATATCCCCGAAGAGGTAGGCAGAGGCAGAGCCAGAGCACCCACGACTAGCCGAAGATACGAAGTCCCACAATGTGATAGGTGGCAAGCCTATCGCCAACCGGCCGCATAACCCGAGCCCCGGCCGAGCAAGGTTTTTTTATTAGAAAATTGGAAAACCCAGATTTTGTGTTTGTTGCCCGACCCGGGATTCGAACTCAGGACCTCATGCAGTCAAGTCCAACACCTGAACCGCTAGACCACAGAAGCGAAATATCTAAATTGTCTCTATCCTTTTAGCCTAACATTTAGGTTTTTTATGTCAAAACAAAACAACCAACAAAACAGCCAACAAGCACGCAGCTTTCCTGAAAAATGTATAAAAATAGTATAGGTAGGTAGGTAGGTAGTTCAGGCGTACGTATTTCGCCAGGACCACTACTTTTTTATGTGAGAGGTCTGTAGGACGAACAAACACGACTCTCCTGATGCTTAGTTTTTTGTTACTTTTACGATTTTTAACTTGTAATCATAAAATATTATATGCGTGCGTATTTTCGAAAAGTGGGATATTTCGCCTCCCGCACACACTGCTACAGCGGGGCGCCCCTTTAGACGTCCTAGAAATAGGACGTCCCACAAATAGCGGTATGCTTGACAACCCTAGGTTCAGGTGTCGCTCAATGAACTCGATAAATACAAATTTAATATTTACTTACAGTTTGAATGTCGGGACTTAATTGTATCATTAGAAATCACAACATTACAAATCTTTTTTGCGCCTCTTCGGTTTAAGTATGTACAACATACTTGATTATATCAAAGACAATATAACAACTATATATATATATATATAATTGCTAGCCACCATCCACCATTCCAAATAACCGGAACGCAGTACCAAGTTTAGATTCGCCCTTGTTGCTGACGTTGTAGGGAATAAGGAAAATTATTCACTAATCTCTGATTATAAAATATACACAAGAGCAAAATCAAGGTTTGTAATTTATTTTTTATGACTTTGTCAATAATTAATTTAAATTGGAAGGTTGCACAACTGACGGTCACGTCGCAGCAACATGTAGACTGTAGGTTCAAATACGGAATTCAAAGAACGTTGGGTAAACCTAAGATGCACTGGGGTGATTCCGATACAAATTGATGAGATGAGATGACTAGGGGGTTACATTTATTTACTCAAGAAAACGACTTCCCTCATATATATACAAATCAATGCCACTTTTCGTTGTAATTTTATAACTCTAGAACGGGCTCACCAATCCAAACCAGTTTAGGCTTTGATCTCACTATTTAGTAGATGGTTTATGTAAAGTTTGAATAAAATTGGTAGAACAATTTATTACATGTTTTATACCAAATGAATTCAATAATTGGCGGATTTTGTTAATGGCTATTTTTCAGTCAAATTGATTTTTTTTTTCCTATGGGGCTTGGATAGTTTTTATCCCTACGGGACCGTTAACCACGCGGGCAAGAGCTGGGTTTATAAACATTTTTATTTAACATTTTAATTTGTTTGTATGAAAATGGTAATGAATGTGGAGGAAGTCAGAAAGTTCTGCAAGAATCTGCTTTCGATACTCTCTGCCTACCCTTAAGAGACTTGGCGTGAACATATGTATAAATGTTTAAGTGATTGCATTTTTTCTAATTAAAATCTTGAAATTAAGAGTGACATTTTTTGTAATAGGTAGGTACCTACTTTAAAATTTAAACCATTTTGGATATAATCCGAAGCTATTATACCTAAATTTAATGTTTATTCATTTGGACCGTAGCTGTAGGTTTAAATATATTTTTCTATCTAAAATACCCCTGAAACAAATTATCATTATTTTGCTTAAAGGTTCGCCATTAATTAATAATACAAGATACCTAAATTGTAAAAAACTAAGGAGGTGCAGGTTGTGGTCAGGCTTGATGCGGGGCTTTACCATAACAGTCTAACTTAGCTGTTGGAAAAATTTTGCAATCTAAATTAAGTACCAGATGCAGCCTGAGTATTACCAGGTATTACGTACTTCTTATTGTGTCCGTAAATAAAACCACGCGCGCTGGTCAGTGTGATGGAACTGGCAAATCTAGTTTATATTTAAGGCAATCAAAATCTGATGTACATCCATTTGTGGCACCGACCACTTTTGTGTGTTCGTCATAATACTGGCTGGTGAAATGATCTAAGAGTATGGAATACTGGATTACTTCCTAGTGCAGTCGGTTAGTCTTGGTGGTAGAGTCTAGCGGCAGCTGTCTCAGATTGGGACCACCGTCCACCACTTTGCCAATCTTGCCGCCACAGTGATATTGCTCAACATGGTTATGTTCCGATTAGGTGCCAGACTTCAGGATCGTGAGTGCCAGACCTCACGATCCTGACAAACCTGTCTGGCTTCCTTCACATTCATTACACTTTTCATATAAACACGCCGGTTCCCCGTGTTGGTCCGGGCTCCTTTGTAGAATAGACCATCTGCCTTCCTTGCCAGGCAGCTCGTAAAAGGTGAGCTAGGCTCACCGTCACTAACACCGTGACATCTAACCAGGTGGTAGAGTTTAGCAGCGACTCGCCCGGATTGGTACCACCGCCTTACCTATTCCTGCCGCCATAACGTCATGACGTGTTCCGGCTCGGAGGGTAAGGTAGCCGGTAAATTTGCTTTTGCTCGAGGCCTAACATCGCGGCCTCAGGTTTGCAACGCACGTTTACCACCTTTGGTGTCTCTAGGCGGCGTGAATTCCTTAACATCAGGAAACCCGTCTGTTTGATTGCCTTCCAATATCATAAAAAAAAAGAATCTTAACACCACCCTCGGATAATATCCGAGTGATCTGATCGTGGATTGTCAACCTTGGTCTCCCCGGGTACCTACATCCATCCACATTCTTTCTTTCTTTCTTTCTTTCTTTAGGTATTGGCCTTCACGTTAGTATTTTGCCATTAGTCAAGTAGAAATTTGCATCAAATTTGAAGTCATTTTAATCAATTATAATTAGTCATCAGTCATATGTTGTCAATAAGTCATGTCAGGGTCTTGAGTAAAGCGGTGGCTGACTCAAGCTCATCTAGTGAGATTTGACGGCAGCAACGAAATAGACGATACACTAATTTCTTCATGATTAATTCATTTGTGCACTTTCACTGAACAAAATTAATCTAATTCCCACCTAAATTAACTAATTTCACTCAATACAAACATGAAATTCAATAATAATGAATAAATCAAGAATAACTTCATTCACGATGGCGCCAAAACCCTCCATCCACATTCGCATTGTAAATCTGCTTTGTCAATATTTCATCTGTCATTCTTTCCACGTGACCGAACCAGCGGTGCATGCCCTTTTGCTTTAAAGCACCAACATTTTCTTTCAATCCCACTCTTTCTCGGATCTCACTATAACGAATGCGGTCAGCGAGCGTTACACAACAAATTTTCTGTAGCGCTCTCATTTCGACCGCATTTATCCTACTTTTATGCTTTCTCTCGCATCCACACAACAACGTTGGGATAAGCACAGAATTATGCAAAGCGGGTCTAGCTTCTTAACTCAAAACCTCTCTTTGAAATAGCTTACCCAACGCTCCATTAACATTACTCTCTGCACACATACTCCTCTCTACATCCGCTGTGTACCTTCCATCTCTGCTAAAAGCACAACCAAGATAATATAGAATTTCATTCACTTGCTCCAATACTACATCATCAACCAAAACTCTTACATCCGTTCTGGCTACGTCTCTTTCAAACACCATTATTTTCGTTTTCATCGAATTCAAGTGTAAGAAATGTAAGAGACTTAACATCCCAATCACAGGCTTGCAAAGAATCTTTGACAGTTTCGCTCGTCTGTTTGACTACCTACTCTATTTTCTTGCGTTGGATAGCCTAAAACTTGTGACAGCTTAGTTTTATAGGCTCTGTAATGACGGGTAAGAGTAGATCGTTAAAATATATAGGTACCTAAAATAATAACTATTTTCACTATACCTTGAGATTTTAGTTACTTCTTTTTGTTGTAATATTAAAAGTGACCTTTGATGAGTACCAATTAAAATAATACGTTAAGTCCTAGAACTGGCCGGCTGAGTTTTTTCATTAGTAATCGTCCATCGTTACTGTTTATATAACTAAAACCTCCCTGGTACGTCTGTTTTGTAAGCCGTAGTAGAAGAAGTAACCAACCATTTATCTTACAGGCACTTGAAAATTGCAAGCGATATTTTAAATAGTAATAGTAAGCAGAACTTCGTATTATCGATACTAGATGTTGCCCGCGGCTACATCCGCCTGTTTAATTTACCTTTTCCGCTGAAACCCGTACCGATATGGAGATAAAAAGCAGTCTTTGTCTCTCTTCAGCCTCTTAACCACAGATAAAAAAAAATCGTCTCATCTATCCTTCGCTGCTAGACAATCGAACAAATAAAGAAGCATACTTTCGTTTCCATAACACCTATTGGTGTGGATTTACTTGAGCATTTGTAATTTTTACAAATTTTCAGTCATAAACTATTTTGTATTGATCGTATTAGCAGGGACTAACGTATAAGCTGGTAGATGCTGTAATATACGGTCTGTATATCTGTATCATGACCGCGATTCGCGCCGAACTACTGGATTACTGAAAAACCTACATGGTCCGAAGCCTTCTTATACTTTTTATTTTGTTTACGAATTTATATCAAACATAACAATACTCAATGTAAAGTGACGGAATAAGTTAAAATCCGGAATGTAGAGAAACATTTTAACGTACAGGCCATCTTGCATACACATACCTATCCCAACGCCTAGTCCTCTCTGCAGTGCAGTGTTCGCCGGGTCGGCTAGTTAATAATAAAATTACGAAAAAAATACACATATTACCATGCGGTTCTTTTGTTTGTAGTGTGAATTTAGCGTTGAACTGAAAAGAGGCTGTTTATGACTACCTGAACGTGTAGTTTTGGCGTTATCGAGAGAAAGGTTGGTCACAGCTTTTTTCCTAATTATTGAATTTTGTATACCTACTTGTTAAATATATCCTAATTTCTATATATTTGTTTAGTCAAAGTGCGCAAGTGAAGTATTCATGAATAAATTAGGGTATTTCCTCGTTCCTGCCAAATCTCACTGATTAAGCTTAAGTAAAGAGGCAACCGCTTTACCCAAGACCCTGATAGCACTTTCTAATACAGGACTTTATATTTTTATGATTAATTTTAAATAAATTAAGACCGTTTTTAAACTTGATGCAAATTTAACCTTGACTAATAGAAGGTGCTAAATGTTTATGTCTAAAGTTAAAAAAATCGTACTTGTCGAATTTGTGATCAAAGTCGATTATTTCAAATAAAATTACTCGTATGTGGTCGCCTTTATAAATTATAATATAATATAAAGAAGTGTTATTTAAAATAAGCATATCGAACGTGTCGGTTAAATGTAATCAAATCAGTGAAAATAAAACTTTCTATTAATTATAAAGCAACAAATCATACGCTCCAACGCTCAATATAAGATTTTATTATAATGTTTCTACCAAAATCTGCATTAATTGTAGCTTTGAAGCCGGATATAAACCGGCCGTTTACTGACACAATATTATAATAAATAAATTATGTAAGTAATATTAAAATATAAACACCGCTTCTTATTTATTTATTTGAATTCATTATAAGCAGTTTTTCTTAGGCCACTTGAAATGAGAAAACCGTCTGTAAGTGGATTGGGTTTGCATTGGATTCAGAATTCGTAAAAAAATTCAATGTTATAATATCGATGTTTTTAAAAATGAAACATCGATGTCCAAAATATCGATGGTTATGAATGTACATCGAGGTTTTTACGATGTTTTATGAAGTATTAGCAGGGTTGACGAACTGCTATAATATGTATAGTGAGAAAAAGCGATTTCCTATAAATATTGAAATAGATTTGTTTTAGAAATCAAAATAACGTAGATACATATACATATACTTTAAAAAAAACAGACATAATATACCAGCATATTAATTGTGGAAGAATAACAAAATCTGTAAATAAAAATAAATTGGTGAAAATACACAAACACGAAAACATACAGTGGTTCGTTCTCTTGCTCACTTTAAGCGTAAGAGTGAGACAAAAATAGAAAATACAATGGCGTGCGAGTGACTAAGATTATAATATGTAGATGATCAACTTACAAAGAAATAGCACTGCAATAGAACATCGTTCATAAAACATAGAAGTTCAAGAAAATGTCGATAAACGATATATCGATATTTCCTTGTTGTTTAACATCGATGCTTATGAACGATACCTCGATGCCTTAAAACATCGATGCACCCCTAATTTCAATTCAAGATCATCATCTGTTGGCTACTGAGCTACAGTTACCAAATAAAGAATAATTAAATCAAACGACGCGTTCATTAATTGCAAACTGTTTACGTTTTATATTTTATCTTAATATAACCCCTTAAGTAAACGGAACAAATCGCGGCCGAAGCACAGACAGACCGACGAATATTCTGAAACAGCTTAAAATGCATTCTGTCTAGGTTAGGTAGCATAATCTAACTTTTTTTAAATGTTTAATGTATAGAACTCGTCTCAGGTAGATTCTAATATATTGATAAGTCGTCTGAAATTAGATGTTAATTCAGAGTTAAATTATTTAGCTTAATATAAAATTTAACCAAGGTAAGCGGCTATAAGTAAACAAAAATACGCACAATTATGTATTTAGTGTAACTCAAAAGTCGGGTGTTTTAACTGGACCAACCATAAAGCATCCATCATCGTTCAAATTAAATTAAAGTTCACTATTTATCTAGTTGAAAGATCTTGGGTAAGAAACACGTCAAAAACCTGGAAGCATTCATGAAAGAAGAATGAAAATATGGACATGGCAAACTGCAGCAAGATGTCGTCCCGTGGCTGTCTCATTGTCCGTCAAGGTCCTATGAAAAATTCGTATGACGAGCGTCGGTTTATTTCTCACTAATACCGCGACCATCTAGTGATTTGCAAGAATTGTTGCACTGTCTTACCCACTTTAGTTGCCATAACTGTAGTTTTCGCAGATGTAGTGTTCCTCTTCTGAAGTATTTTCAAAAATTACCTCCTGCAAACAGAGTTAGTAAACAAAAATAATTGTCTCTTTATGATACTACTATAGATTTCTCATTTGTTATCAATATATACATATACATTTACTTTTAAGTTTGGAGAGCCATTACTTCAATAAAAAAATCATGAATCTCGGGTTAAAATAAAGTAACGTGTGAATATTTCAACAGTATACGTAAGTACGGATATCATGTTATTGAGAAATATATCGGTAGTTACAAACATCAATCCGCGGAGGATATCTTGAGTCATGCCGTTCCCATACACCTGATGGTATGATACAATTTGCATCATATTCTAAAATTATAGCTGTTTTATCTAGTTTGATTTTAATACTGCCATGTTTTGCAATATTTGTGACACTGACCCCGTTTCTTTTCTCGGCTAATAAGTAAAAACTATTACAGTTGTTACTGCGAATAAATACAGATATACATACCTTCGGGCAAGTCCCTCGCAGATAAGGCAGACAGAGTACCAAATGTCATCATATTAAGATAAGATATTGCAGTCCATGCACCAGCTTAGGATGACCTCTAAGTTTTCTCTACATTCCGGGTTTCCAGTTATTTTGTGATTTTATACTTCATTTTGTTATGTTTGTATTTTTTAAACTAACTGTCTCTCCCACGGAAATCGCTTTTGTAAGCTGAAGAAGAAGTAGTCCTAGCCTTCCTCAAAATATGAAGTACCTACTTCCCCGTCAGATTTCGTTACGCTTAGTTCAGTCGATTCGGCTTTAAACGTGGCCGTGTCACCGACAGAAAATCTGAAAATGCGAATCTGCCGCCCATTTGTAGACGCCTGTACCAATTTGTTTTAACACCTTAATTGCCTTACTAATAATCATGGCGTATAGAACTCCAAGGTTCAGCCTGGTCTTATCGTATTTATTACAAAGTGATAAAGACTATAATATCAACAAAATTTTACTCCTACGTTAGTCCACAATTATTAATAAGACGGTAAATGCACAGAGAATTCACTGTTAATACTGAAAATTATAGAATAGGTAGGTGAATGTTACTGACATACATCGGTTTACATTTGATAAACCTAAACACCAGCATGGGAATTCCCACGAGGAGGCTACCATTACCAATGCACCAATTGCAGTGATGCCGCAACGAACTGGCTCCAGCTGTAGAAAGCGATCCGACCATCGCATTATGTAAAAGGAGCGACTGTACATTCCAGACGTAACTTGAAAACTTGACCTGTACTTAACGGCAGTACTTCACAAGGACAATTATTTTTACTATTTATTTATCGGAGAATAGAACTTGTATATCTACCTCTTTTTCAAATCGGTTTAAAAAAGAAGAAGGTTATTAAATCGACGACTATTTTCTTGTTTGTTACGCTATTAGTCCGCCAATACGAAACAGATTTTGGTGGTTATTTTTTTGGAAAGGTATGTTACGATCCTCAGTGCCTAGAATACGGCATATTCTATGGTCACGAGATGCGAAGTGGTGAAATTGGAGTCAGTTTGTTTTTTGGCAATAGCTCTTAAATTATTTCAAAAATTATACGAATTCAAAACTAAAAATCGGGTACGAAAAGTAACACAGTTAAAGTTTACATGGAATGGTACAGAAAACTGACAATAAATGAAATAATACACAAAAATGCATAAACTAGCTGTCGCCCGCATGGTCGATGGTCCCACAGGAATAATTTTTCGGGATAAAAACTGTCCTATGTGTTAATCCAAGTTACTCTCAATGCGTGTCAAATTCCATGAAGATCGGTTTGGCAGTCTGTGTGAAGGAGTAACAAACACACAAACAAACTTTCGCATTTATAATATTTGTAGCATTGAATTGCTAAAACAAATTTCACACAATGTGATTGACACACTCGTCATATTGATACTTGAACATTGCTATCAGATAGGTGTAAGTCTGGTCACAAACTGCGAAGAGATTACTATATTCGTCTACAGTCTTATTAAATGTTTAATTATTTTGGGAAAGTTTAACCACTGGTTTAACCTACTCCGTATTTAATTTAAGTATATTTAAAAGGTAGCACGAGTAGTTATAAGTAATCGTACGGCGATACTTTAAAAAGAAAGTGTACATATGTCTATGTTTGTTTCCATTAATTAAACTCAAAACTTCTAAATTAATTGCAAAATTTCTCTTAACTGCAAGAGCAACGAAAGCTGTTTCATTTTCGGTTTATTAAATTCAGTTTAATAATAGCCCAGTTTTACGAGTCCATACTTACAACTAGCCTACACTCCCGGAATCACCTGCATTACAGCTCTCCGTCTGCGGTCGATAAGATTTAACTCATTAGCAGGCGATGAGGATGTGTATAAGTTATTACTTATTGTGCTATTTTAATGTGTTCGTCTTAAACTCCAACACAATGTCAAGGAGGAAATCTATGTTCTATTGTAGAACTATGATAAAAAGTAGTCGGTTCTCCTACAAGAAATTCAGGCATTTGTATTTAATTTAATACGAACTAGAATATTTATGGACATTTAATTTTTTGGTAGGTTTTCCGTTAGTGAGAAGCAAACTTTGGCTATGTACACCAATAATTACAAACCTGATTTTAAAATATAGAGTATATATTGTTTCGCTGTTATGTCCTTTAAATTGAAAAATAGCAATGGTGAGCATTTTCGTTATGACGATGGGTATAGGATAAACCATTGCCTCATACCTCTTCATACCTCATTGGTCGAGTGACTAGCGTACACGCCTAACAACACCGATCAACCGCGAGGCTCGGGTTCGATTCATCCCTACCACAAAAAAACAACTCATTTCATGTTAATAAAAGACGAAATCTTGACCGTTAACAATCCAGTGGTCACCACCGACCCTATAATTATGTTAGCACTTACTAAGTGTGTATGAAGTGACCTTAGACCTAGTCGCAGTACGGCTCTAACTAGTTGCCGCGGTCACGTTACTTGGCGACCGTGAAACGGGACGCGTCACGTGTCACGCATGACTCGGATGACGCGTCATTTCTGCGGCCATGATACGATGCTCTCCGGATTGGTACCACCATTTTGCCAATCAGCGCTGTTCCAATCAGTTGTGTTCCACTTCGGAGTATAAATAGACTAGCGCAAGAGACTTAATTAACGTCAGGTTAACACCGATAACATCTTAAGTAGGCGTACTTAGGCGACGTAAATATCTTACTAACAGGAAATCCAACACCGTGTTTGGTTGTAACCTATATTGTAAAATATATTCGTCACCGTGCAATACCTATAGCCATACCTACTAGTCAGTGGGAACCTACCTACTGGCTCGCCTGCCAACTAATTTCAAAACATCTTGTCTACCTTTTAAAATATTGATATCACTTTTGTGGTCTACCGCTACGGTGTCTTTGACTTCTCGAGGTCCCTGAATCAATTCCCGGGTTGAACAACAAAAAATAATTATTTTTAAATTATTAATAATAACAAGACAGATATCCAAATGGTTTGGATATGAGCCCTGTTGGCTATGTCAGAATCAGAAAAACTTTATTCACATGAATCATACAAGTCGTATTTACTTGTGCGCGTCGACATTATTATAAACTACCACCGGATCGGAAGCCATAAGCCAACAGCCATAAGCCATAAGCCAAAGCCAAATAATATAGCCAACGACTTCTGTACTTGTGTACTTTTGTAGGTTCTATTCCAGGGTCGAGCAACTTGAAACGAGTTTAATCAATGATTTAAGTGAATGATTGGAGTTTTACCTGTCACATTGCATGATTAAGACGTACCTTCGGCTAATAGTGACTGCTTGGGTTGTATCTCTACCAGCTCATCGGGTACACGGCTGTGAAGATTTTTACAATACAACCAAATAAATTAATAGCAAAAAAACCTTTTTTACAAAAAGCTTTTATTTAAATGTTCTAAAAACAAAAAAGGATTTTGTTCCTTAAAATATATTACTTATGAACTTACAACTTCATTATACACAACTTAAATGATCATAAAAGCTTGTCGATTTTCTTTTGTAAATTTTATGTACCTCGACTTTACGATGTTATATAACTCAAAAACCACTTTTCAGATCTTGATATTTTTTTTGTAGGACTTCTTGAACGGTAATAAAATTAGACGTATTTCTTGTAATTTAGTTTTCCCCACGGAAATCCTATTAGCTTCATGCTTATCATGGGAATCGTAACCTTAATCAATTCTTTGAGATGAGATGAGAGAATAACAAATGTCTAAATTAAAAAAAAAATCTCTCGCGAAAATAATTCTCAATAGTATTGCTTTTATTTGTAACTACTTGTAGTTTCAAAGAGATCTCTGGACGAACATACTGTGAATATGTATACTTCTTATTGGTATGTATGTTAGTTAGGGTTAAACCCAATCACGTTTTTAAAAAATGTTGAAATATTAATTTATAATATAGCCATATTATAAATTTAAATCATAATTTTGTATACATTTCAAAATATTTACACACCACAATGTTTTTGTAACAACTCCTAACACATATATTCAACACATAAATATGTTGTATTTATTTCATTTACAATAATATTACATACAATATGTGCTCTGAATTGAAAACTTCCTTCATTTAGATTCGGTTAAAATCATGTCATTTGGTAACGACCTTTCGAACACTTTAATTTCGTAGAAGGTTAAGTTAGCTATATACAGTTATTAGGATATAATATGTTGAGATAATCGGATTTTTATCATTTCACAGTGATAACGTGAACATTAAAAAATGAGACCGAATAGTTTACACCGTTAACCGACTGTAGAAAGTTTTTATTATGTTTATGATATTGAAAGGCAAACAAGCAGATGGCTTTGCTGATCGTAAGAAATTCATGACGCCTAGAGCCACCAAAGGTGTTAATGGTGCGTTGCCAACCTGACGTCGTATAGTAAAGATATTTCTAAAACTCAGAGCTACTGCGAATGTTTCTTAAAATTGTAAAATCCATTTGATTGTTTTTACTATTTACATTATAAAACACAGTGGTAACGTAGTAATATAAAAGAAGTTTCAATAGGTATGTTGTGTGTATCCATTGCTAAAATATTGTATAACAAAAATTAAATATTTATAAAACGTTTTTTAATATTCCTTCTGTTGAAACGTTTAACACAATAAGTATTATAATAAGTCATAATGAATAATATATTATTATGACAGTGATTTCATGTTTGACCAGAATTATGAATTAAATATACTTTATTATAATTTATGCACACACAATAGCAATTATTATAATATTATATTGTATTTGCTAACAGTTTACACAAGACAGTAAATTGCAGTTCTCAAATATAATATTGTCACACACTTCCGCTGCGATATCGGGGTAAAGTTAGGTTGTATCCTTCTCCGAGACCTGATTTCCTTTAAATCCATTCAACTGTATAAATGGGACACACATAGTACCTACATGTGATATACACCGTACTGTCATTTATTAAAAAAAGCGGTTGTCTGTTAAGTTGGTTTACTGACGATAGTTGAACGTGACAGCGACATAAGAAAGGAGGCAGATTGTGCCTCTCTGTCGCTCGTTCCGCGCTCTCGCTTGCACTTCAAGCTTTAAATGGCACGCCTCAGAGCGAGTTAACGCCGCATGAGTCATGTTTTTTGGTGCGTGCAGCCGGCTCCATCGAATTATAAGACGTTGTTACGTCAAAAACCTAAAAATTCTAACAAGGCTGTAAACGTTACTTACTGTAACGATAAAGCTGAAGGCTTTGTTTTATTGTTTAAATGTTAACGTTACATTCCCATAAAGTTATTTCTCAAAATGCATAATTATTTATGTTTACTCGTATTTATAAAATGTGTCCTACCAAAAGATTTCAACGCAGCCAAGGTAGTAACGTACTCAGAATATTCATTTACATTCATAATATGCTTGCCTGAATATAAATGAATAATTGCTCGCATATCATATCTAACAGAATGACAACAGAGTCGCAATGATTTAAGATGTGATTTTATATAATACTAGCTGATCCGGCAGACGTTGTTCTGCTATATTTTTAATGTGATTTTAATAAAAAAAATTAGCGTGAGTCACCCTCATCACGTAGGTGTATGAAAAATAGATGTTGGCCAATTCTCAAACCTTCTCAGTATGCTCACAAAATTTTATAAGAATCGGTCAAGCCGTTTCGGAGAAGTTCAATCACGCACACCGTGACACGAGAATGTTATATAGGTATTAGATAGAAGAGGACAAAGGTAGATTGGTGTTAGTCTGATACAAATTGACGGATTGTATCAGACTAACCATATATTTTTGTGCCGTCAGCCGCGGGCGTGACACTGTCGCGCTGTGTGGTGGTGGTATCGTAGAAATATCACGCAGGTTAGATAATGTCTCATATCTCTGGACAAACCGAACTGATGTAGCTCTAATATAAACATAGGTATTATATTCTTGTGTCATGGCTGTTGATAGTCCGGCGGAATTATAAAAAACCGCGAGGTTGGCAACACATTAGCACAATATATATGTATAAAGAAATATTTTATGACTTTAGTCATTAAAAAAGATGTTATTAAATGACTCTTATGCAAAGAAATACGTATCAGAATAAATTTAAGAAATACCCAGACCCAGAAATACAGACATCTAAATGTTCGTCACACAAATGCCAGACATTGTCAGGAATCGAACCCAAACCTCGCTGTTAGTCGAAGGCGTTAAGCATGTACGATAGCCCAGACAAATGACATATCAGAAGCGATCACAAGATTTGTAAGACAAAGCGTTTAAAATATGAAATTTGAGAATAGTAAATAAACATAATAAGTAAGTAAATATTTCTGGAAAAATTACACAAACTGTTGTAACCCCACAGTAATCAAATTACATGCTTGTGTTATATATTATATATACTAACTCTGTATTGTACACAACTGATATTAGATACAAAAAAAATACTTTAAAGTAAAAAGAAAAACAAAGTACACTAGAAGTACCCAGAAGAGGAGAAATCTAAATGTTTATCACACAAATATCTGCCCCCATCGTTGATCAAATCCGAGTCTCGCGGTTAGTCGGTATAGATAGGCGTGTGCGCTAACCCCTAGACCAACGAGGCGGTCAATGTGACGAGGATGGAAAATACCAACTAGATGAAATAATTCTAAATGAGAGCCTTCGAAAGTGATCTCACTTAATTCAGACATTACCACGGCTCCTTTTCATTGATGCGATATTCAATCACAGATATAAAATAGAATTAGATCGTCGTTCAAGTTGTTGCGTAACGTTGAGGCACGTCGGGTGACGTCGGGTCGCGTCAGGTCACGTCGGGTCACGTCGGCCAACGCCGTGCGTGAGAAAACGCATCGCACCGATAAACGATATCTATAAATACCTATTATAGTTATAATTATACGCAATAATTATTATAAAAAAAAACTAAACATATTACTTAATTTTATATAAATTCTCCATCCGTCTCGTATAGTATCGTCTCTCCTGTGTAGGCTCTGTACTATCAGAAATCTAAGTGTCGGTAAAATTTACCTTTTTTATCTTTTAAAGCACACTGAGGTACTCTTTTCGTCGCGGCAGCAAGATGTGATCGCACGAGGTGTGGCGGATATAATTGAAATGTATTTACATATAAGAACATAACTAAGAGAAAGTGGACAAGGACGTTTTTTCGGTTTCTCCTTGTTACCGGTGAGTTTACGGCTCGTGACTGTGTACCTGTTCCGCGATATCTCATTATATAAGGTTATTCAATTTTATCATTATGTTGTATTGTGTTATTGAGGTCGTCTTGTAGCTTGCGAGACTTTGCGTCAAATTAATTGAGGCAACTTTACATTGATAAAAGGAATAAGTTTTATTGAAATACAGCAAATAGATATATTGTAAAAATTGCTAACAACTTGCTTTTAATAAAGTAATCCCCCCCCCC
>NJDC01005064.1:94248-111808 GCA_002245475.1 Calephelis virginiensis
TTGATTGCAGCGGGAGCGAAGTCGTGAGCAGAGGCTAGTTGTTTTCCATATACGTGACATGATGATATTGATAATATAAAAAATATTATCAATATCATTTTTCTATTACTTGAATTCATAGTAAAAATCATCATATATATTATATACAATCGGTGACCTTTTTTTCGTAGCAGAAAAATAGAACGTATAGTAGTACTATTTAAATTATGCGCTTCGGCTATATTCTTTCTTTCTTTCTTTAGGTTTTGACCTTCACGTTAGTATTTAGCCATTAGTCAAGTAGAAATTTGCATAAAATTTTATATCAATTTCAATTAATTTTAATTAGTCATCAGTCATAAGTCGTCAGGAAGTCATGTCAGGCTCTTGTGTAAAGCGGTAGCCTTTTTACACAAGCTCATGAATGAGATTTGGCGGCAACGAGGAAATACACGATACGCTGGCACTTTCACTGAACAAATTTGTACAAAATGCCACCAAAATTGACTAATTTCACTCAATATCAACACGAAATTCAATAATTATGAAAAAACTTCAACCATCTTTTCTCTCGATGGCGCCAAAACTCCTTCGGCTATATTTGTCAACCTTCAGAAATCCGAAATTATATAGAGTTGTTATAAAATAATTAATCATTTCGCTCAAGTTTTGATTAGGTCAGCCAATTTAAAAGTAAAAGCATAAAGTGTAAAAATAGTAAAAGTGTAAAGCCGAAGCCCACAATTTAAATAGCAGTACTACTAACACCAGTAGGACAACGCACCCGGCCTATTTTTCCTGCTCTACTACTGCTCTTCTAAATCATAAATAAATAGGAATGCACTGTTATCGATTCTGTCCGTAACTCGTAATTAAAAAAACATATTTTGTTGATAATCATAATTATAATGTAGGAGCAGTCAAACTTCAGAAAACCGACTTTAATTTCGATAATTGTGTCTTCTACGTAATAACATAATAAAATAATATTTATTTGCGCAAATAGGGTAATGAAACAAAAATTGAGTAAGCATTTCCTTGGGTTTTTTGAACCAGTATTTTCTTGGGATCCCATCATCAGATTCAGTCGAGGCGGTGCCGTTGCCGCCATTTCAAACTAAAATCCCCGAAGGGGTGGGCAGAGGCACAACCAGGGATTTAATAGAAAATTGGAAAAATCCAATTTTTTGTTGTTTGTTACAAATTGATTTTTTTAAGCCGAACAAAAACGACGAAGATTTACATACTTAAAAAAAATAGGAGTCGAACATCTTACTTTTCTTAAAGTCGGTTAATAAATAGTTTATAAGTATATCTAAGAACAGTAGCAAAGATTTTTTAAAACTCATAAAATGAATTGCTAATGAAACTGTTCTACCAGTTCGATCACAAAGGCTCGTATTAATTTGCCACCCGTACGTATTGTTTCTGTGGGAAACGATACAATTAGTTTATTTTGTGTTTGCTCAACAATGTGTATCGATTGTTTTGTATTTACCTTGTAATTAGATAGTTCACTTTCACATGGTCGATCTCACATCCGACACACAAAGGGAAAAAAACGGTAAATAGGTCCTTATACTAATGACCGAATGTAACTAACAACAAAAAAAAAATAACATCAATATTGAGCAGATTTGTTTACCTTCTGTTGTAAGACCTGATGGTGCTGCAAGGTTTAAACAAGTTGAAGATGAAGTAGTTGTGAGAGTGAGACCCTTGCTGTTGCAGCCCATAATGCTAGTTGTAAGTAAAGCAACTGGAGCAAGAAACAAGATACCAACCACGCATTAATTACATGTTTGGTTACATGAGGCTGCGTGAATATCTTCATCTGAATCAATATCAATATCGGGCCTAAAAGCGACTTTAAAGAAGACCAACATATTTTTCGGCCAGCATAAGAGGGTTACAGTTACAGATGAGATTGGGTCTGTTGTTGGGGATGAAAGTGCTGAAAACATACTCCATGGACACGATTTATACTTAAACTTTCATGTAGGCACACGTCTGGCATCTTATGATGTTGGAGGACATCATAACATGCCAGACGCCGGGAGTTTATAAAATGGACTGCAGTAGCTGTTTAAGTTCATATATAGGCCCGACTAAGCATTCTATAGTTGAGAGGGTCAAGGGACATACCACAGCTGTGGAAAGTCAACAAATCCATATATCAGCAATGCGGAGCACATTTTGGCAACTGATCACTGAATCGAATTCCACCGTCATCAGGTTTTGTCAATTAAACGTCATCATTTTCCCCAGCTCATGGCCTTAGAAATAAAGAAATACAAAAATTTCTACAGAGAAGATGGTTATAAATTGTCCCCAGTTCGGAATTCAATGGTTCAAAAAAATAAATTGCGTAAACAGATTTCAGACAGATAGTTGTGTAACTCAAGATAACGGATATCAGCGTTGGAGGGTAGAGGGGATGTCTACCTATGTACCTAACATAATTGTAACTACTTAGGTATTTAAGTGAGTCATTAGTAAATGTCAGATTTTGTCAGGAAATTACCTATTACCCTCTAGGCCAGAACGGACTTACGGGAAAAATGCTCTTGTTTATTTAAAACCAAAACAAATTGCATTTGCTTTACGTCAACATATAAATTGCGTTTCCCTTCTTTCGGCCTGAGCTGAATGTTTGAATGATTCTCTACATTCCGGATTTCGAGTTAGGTGTAGGTACAGTACAGTATGATTGTTACCTATGTCTGTAAATAATTCTAAACTACAAAACTTATGACTTGGAAAAAAGTATGAGATAATTTGTAAAGAACATGCCACAAAACGAAAAAAGAATATATAAAATCGGACCACGCGTTGAATTATAGCCAAACTTATATTTGACTTTTATCCCTCTTCTACTCAAATTTTAAAAACGCTAGAAATGTGTTCTGCTCACCATTTTTAGCGGTCTGCATCTTTTTTAAATTTTCAAGTATAGAAATCATAATTCTACATTTAATTGTAGATAGACATAGTTATATATATTACAATTTTAACCATAAAAAATGTTTAAATAAAACGATTGTAAATTGTTACAATTTAAAAATATCTGTTTCGACCGTGACAGGACTCGAACCTGCAATCTTCGGATCCGAAGTCCGACGCCTTATCCATTAGGCCACACGGTCCTGTGACGTGATAGCGGGAAATCCGTTTAAAACTAGACATAGGTTTTGATATTTATGAAAACAACAGATATGTAAGCTTGGTCGTGTAAATTTGCAGCATCATGTTTTTAGGCTGACATTTCACGATCAGATCAATCGGATATTATCCGAGGGTGGTGTCAAGAGTCTCCGAAACCGGCGTGTTTGTATGAAAAGGGTTATGAATGTGAAGGAAGCAAGACAGGTTTGTCAGGATCGTGAGGTCTGGCACTCGATACTCTCTGCCTACCCCGTAAGGGACTTGGCGTGAAGATATGTATGTGTGTGTGTGTGTATGTATGTTTTTATTATTTGTGTTTTGTGTTTGAATCTTTATAAAAGTGATCATTCTACAAAATGAATGTGTGCTTATGACTATCATCACTACTCACATTTCGTCATTAATAATTTCAAAGTTGAATGACCGGAACACCACAGTAGGTGGGTAGCTACCTATATCTAGTGAATTCTATGTCTAGGTAATTTTGGAAGGGATGGGTAATTATGTCGATGCGGATTTTTTTAAAGCAAAAGTGATCAATAGTTTACGTAGGTAGTTATAGGGATAAATTAATTTACATTCTAAAAATTGTTTGTATTTATTAATAATCATGTATTCAATACAAAAAAAACAGTGTGTAAGTAGTAAAGTAATTTGATTAAAACCTATTAAAATAATTGAACGCCACAAGTTGGTAGAATATGTTGGAATGTTTAAATAAATATTTTTTTCTTCTGTATTCTTTTCAAATATGGTTTTAATGTAAAAAAAAGTTTATTTTAGTGTTATAGAATAGCCAAGTGTGACAACAAGTAGTGTGACAAGCAGTGAAGTAACCGAGCCGAGACAATAATCCGGCGGCTGTGGGGGCTCAAAAGCTAGCCATCAGAAGTATTTGTGCCAACCGTCCAGCGCCAGGCGGAACCTGTTCCCTGCGAGCCGGGTCGTGTTGCGTCACCTGAGCGTTCCTCACATACCGCACATTTTATTAGCACAGGCCCCGGTATCGGCACGTTCGTTATATTATGGCAATAGAGAGCGAACCGGTCTCCTGGTGGCAAGAAATAAACGCTGCCAGAACACCAAACATAATATAGGGCTGTGATGGTGATCTAGCCTACATCAACAAACGGTTGCTCTTCTTTCCAAAACTGGAACTTTATGGACAGCACTGACGATATCGCGACAGGAATAACAAGGGGTGGTACCGTTGCAGGCGTGACTTTATATGACTCTACCACCTAGCCTGGTCAACTGTATTAGATGCTTAAGACAATCTAACTTAATAAGTAATTCCAGCAGTGTACAAGGACAGCATTTCAGACTCATGAGAAGACAGAATGATCTGTTTTTATGGCAGCAATAAAAGGTGAAGAGGTTCAGACCCGGATGAAGTTTAGTGGTAGAGTTCTGCCACGCCACCAAACCCCTGGTAACTCAAAACTTGTGAAGCCCTTGTGCCGTCGACGGCTCACTGATTGAGTGGCTGCTGAACTTCCGGTGTGAAGACTGACTGACCGATCCAGAAATATTTTCAAAATGCAGTACCGTGCCATAACAAATCAGTGTTATCTCATGCACCTTACGGTCGTGTTCCGGTACAGACAGTATGACAGCCGGTAAACCCTCTCACACAAAAGGCTTAATATCTCCGCCTTCGATTAGCAACGAACCTTTGCTGTCTTTGTTTTCTGATCGATACCTATCGTCCGTCTGCCCTTTCGCCACCTATTCCCATAACTACGAGTATATATAGTTCAAGCAACTCTAAATGAAATATTGAATACTAAGCTGAGCTATTATATGTGTAGATGCCGTAAGCTAGAGCCTGTTCATAACCGGTTCTCCGCATACCAAGCTAGATGTTGCGTCACACGTGTCCGCAATATATTACATATCGGATATTGCTTGTTATCTTATACTGCACTAGCGTCCGTCCCCGGCTTGACCAGACCGCGGCGGCATGAAAGCAAGATATCGCGTCCCTTTTGAGGGTGCGATTGTTCCACTAGTGCAAAATTAGTGGAAGAAGCAAACAGCGATGGAAAAATGAAGGAAACTGGTGGAAGAGGAATATTCACGCCAGTTCTTTTCGCCAGGTAGAGTAGTCAGTAAAGTTACACAAAAAATCTTAAACTATATTTTTTTTGAAATGAAATGAAAATTATTTATTTGCGGAATATGTGTGTTAAAAAGTTGTTATAAAGATATTAAGAATACAACATATTCTACCACATTGTGGTGTGCAAATATTTAGTTAATTTTAAGAAGTTACATATTTCTATAAAAATGTACACAGCCCTTATTTACATTTTAATAAACATTTTATTTATTTATGAACATAAGTTTCATAATTTATTATAAATTAATTTAAAAGTAGATTAACTTTTAGTCCTATCTACCGTACACTACAACCGTTTCCAAACCTAGCCAGTCGGGAGAAGAAACGGCGAAACAAACTCCCCGGCAACCATGATTTTATTACTTAAATTAGGCTTAAATTTATTAAAAATAAATATATATATATTTTATTTATTTACGCTTGTTAGCAAGAAAATCTTTAACACTATAATATATCTTCTCTAATAGCAAATCAAATACCTTCTTTCGAAATCTTTTTACTGGAAGTGATTTCAGACTATCAGGAATTTGGTTGTATATACGAATGGACATGCAATATACATTATTTTTATAAATATTAAGTTTTTGATTAGGCACATGTAGTTTCTTACTATTACTGAAGTGTGTAATTCTTAATACTTCAGCATTTGTTTGAAACAAATGATGTTGTTTATTTACAAATACACATACAGCCAAGATATATAGGCATGGTAAAGGTAAAATTTTGAGCGACTTAAACAGTGGTTTGCATGAATGTAACTGATTAACTCCACATATCGCCCGTATACACTTCTTTTGTACTCTAAATATTCTAATTAAGTCTACAGAATTTCCCCAAATGGGGATCCCATATTGCAAAATGGAAGAAACATATCCATGATACGCTAAGAGAGATGCATTCAGACCTGCTACTTCTCTTATTCTTCTTAATACATATACAAACCTATCAATTTTGTTACAAAGTGAATCAATATGTGATTTCCAATTGCAAAATTTATCGATTTTTATACCTAGGAAGTTAGTAAAATCTACGTTATCTATAATAGTATTATTGAAAATAGCATCTACTTTCTTAGTTTCTCTATAATGAGTTTGAAATTCGACTAATTTTGTTTTCGTTAGATTTAATTTAAGATTATTCTCATTTAACCAATCTGCTACTTCGTTTAAAGTTTTAGTTGTTTCTGTGACTAGATCATTTTTATTTTCGCACTTGATGAGAAGAGTTGAATCATCAGCCAATAAGAATCATGACTGATAGCATCAGGCAGATCATTTATATAAATTAAAAAAGTAATGGTCCTAAAATGCTACCTTGTGGCACACCGCAGTCATTAACGAGATCGTTTGAAGTATAGGATTTTTTTGCGGCTTCCACTTATTTTTTAAATCTCAACACACTGCTTTCTTTTTTCTAAATAACTTTTAAACTAATCTAATGTTTTACCTCTAATGCCATATCTTTCAAGTTTTTGTTAACAATATTTTATGTGAAACAAAGTCAAATGCTTTGCTCATATCTAAAAATACAGAAAGTGGATGCTTTCTATTATTTAGACATTCAGTTACCTTTTGTATTAAGTCAAAACATGCATATAATGTAGACCTGCCTTTTCTAAATCCATATTGATTATTTTTTAACAAGTTGAAATGGAGTAAATAGTTGGAAAGTGTTTCATACATTATTTTTTCAAAAATCTAAGAAATGACTGGAATTAACGTTATAGGTCGATAATTGTTCATATCACATGTATCACCTTTTTTAAATAATGGCTTGATAATTGACTGCTTTAAACGCTCTGGGTATTTCCCTTCCAAAAATGATAAATTAATAATATGACATAGAGGTTTTGATATTACACTAGCAACACTTTTTAATATTGTTGTGCTTAAATTGTCAAAACCAGTTGCTCTAGTGTTTTTCAAACTATGAGTTACCTTAATAATATCATGTTCATCTACTGGTGTCAAAAACATAGTTTTATTATGATTGAACAAACTATTAAATTTTATGTTACCAGTAGAGCTAGTCTGGTTTTTATTACAAGATTTAGTCTGGTTTATAAAGAACTCATTGAAATAGTTACAAATTGCTTGAGCATCAGTACAGTCTAAGTTATTTATTTTAAGTTTTTCAATTTCTTCTTTGAGCATTTTATTTTGAAAAGAACTCCTAATTAAATCCCATGATGCTTTGCATTTATTAGAAGACTGTTTAATATATTTTAATGATGCCTGTTTTTGAGACTCTATTATACATTTGGAGAGTACTTTCTTATAACGCATCTAATTAATTTTATTACTCTTTTTGTTAGTATGAGAAAATCGATAATTTAAATATAACTGACGTTTTACTTTGCAACATTTTAGAATACCTTTAGATAGCCATTTATTTTTTATTGGCTTATTTGAAACTTTAATTTGAATTTTTGGAAAATGTAATTCATAAAATAACATCAAAATATCATGGAATTCATTAAATGCTTTTTCACAGTCATCACAAGCAAGAATTTGACTAAAAGTTAAAGATGACAGGCATTCATAAAACTTTCTAATATTTTCCTGACCAAAAAGACGCCTTGTTTCAAACCAGAAGCTACGTTTCGGTTTATGATGTGTGACTGGTATAATATATACTTGTATACTTTGTGCAGTTTCATGGTCAGATAAACCAAGAACATGAGTATCAGAAAAAACATTATCCAAATTACTAGCAATTACATCTAGACATGCATGTTTTCTAGTAGGTTTTAAAATATGGTGACACACATTTTTATTATTTAAAATGCTTGTTAAACTTATGTTAGCAGTTGTAGATTGCAAAAGATCTATATTCCAATCTCCACATAGAACATTTTTTTTTTTTTAGAATTTTTTATTATATTTTCTAATAATAATTCTAATTTGTCAAGAAATATCTCAATGTTTGAATTAGGTGTACGATATATACATAATACTACTAAATTATAGCTTATTATCTCAATGGCACAGCATTCACAGGAAAACGGTATGTGTATTTGTAAATCAAGAGGTTTATAAAGAAGATCTTTACTCACTAATATACAGGTGCCACCTCGACACTGGTTACTACGAGAGAAATAAGAAGCAAGACCGTATCCATCAACTCCAAAAAAAAAACTCCAAATCCATAACTTTTAATAAAAATACCTGTTTACACTGGTTTAATTTATCTAAAACACTACTAATATTTGTGAAGACCAAGTATGGATCACCATCATTTGAGCCGGCTGCTACAATTGCATAATCCTTGCTTGATAAACCTGAAAAATCTCTAAAACTATGTATTATTTGCGATGATCTCGCATTGGGCTTAACAGTAGCTAAAACAGAGTATTTCTTATTATGTAGAAATTTGGTAGACAAACCACATACTCTTTGATCACCAAGTATCAAGATTCTTTCTTTTGTCACTTTTTCAGAGTTTTTATGAGTTACTGAATTGCTATTTAAAGACAAACATTTACTGAAACTTAAATTTGATTTCTTTTGAGGTGAAATATGGGACTTTTGAGTCATACTATCTTGAGGGTTTATACTACTACCTGTATTAAGGCAAAGTATTACTTTGCCTTTTTATTGATTGTACTGATTTATGTTTTGGTGTAGATCCTTTATTTATCTTCCGAGGAGTTGAATTACTAGCTGAAGATGAAGCTACTTGTTTCAAAATTATAATGTTCTTGTTTTGTTCCTCGTTAACCTTTCGAAGGGAGTTATTTTCTAAAATCAGATTTTCTATCTCCCGGTGAGCACTTTCTAATTGACATTTTAATAATTTCATTTCTTCTTGTAGTTCTTTAGTATGACTGTCACTCAAGTTGATAGAAAAACAAATTGCCACTAAAATTTAAAAAAACACAAAATCGTTTATTCAGCTTACAAAAAACACTTATAAACGCAAAGGGTACAATAACATTACAATAATTAGAAATTTTAGGGGCAACTCAATTTCTTATCAAATAAGGCAATTATATCACGCATAGAAAATAACAAGTAAAACAGATTTTTTTTTAACATTTTAATTCATTTTTTACATTTCATCAATAATTGTTTTTGATGCAAATGCAAGAAAACAGTAAGAGTAGGTTAAGAAAACTGCTATAAATCACATTCATGTCTTCATTTGGCATTTTTTTATAATTGTTTAAGGACATTTTAAACAAAATTCACCAATTAAAAATCACTAGCAAGTTAACCTAAAAAGTTTCCAGGCGTAACTTTAATACGTCGAAAGTCTTTTTTTAAAAATATAAACACTTGAGACCAGTAAAAACACCGTAATCTTTAAATTGGAATGATGCGGCGAAATCACAACTCACTTTACACAAAATATCGTCACGAATCAATTAATGTATTTATAATAATGGCGGCTTCGGATTTCTAACAAACTCGCAGGCCAGTGTGACCGGTTATCTCAAATAAATAATATGAAAAATCAGCAATTCCCTAATTAATTGATTAATGAGCTATTTATTAAAATATAACGTATATATTATAAATAACAATGTTTTAATAACACTTGTATGTATATTATTTTTTTGGTAGTGCAGCCTATAGCAGCACACCCACCTGCAAACATTTTGTATGTGTTAATTGCGAAAATACGTCTATACGAGAAACAGGAGCCTGTTTGCCATCATTGCCATTTTGATTTGATATGTGGCTTAATAGCAGAAGGTTGACCTGAAGAAAAGTGGTCTGCGCCACCGACGATAATCTGTAACATTAGGTTTCTCAAAGTTGCGTTTTCGTCCTTTTTTCGTTTGCCCTAGTTTAATAAAAAAGATTAATTAATTGCAAAATCATTTTCCTATTAATGACTGGTTCTTGGCTTATTTCAATGTAGTTACCTATATTATTATTTAAAATTATATAAATACATACATGTCTTCGCGCCAAGTCCCTTACGAAATAGGCAGAGAGTATCGAGATCTCACGATTCTTGCAGACCTCTCTGGTTTCCTCCACATTCATTACCCTTTTCATACAAATCTTAAAATAGTTCTCAATATATACTAAACATTCAGTAAATGACCGATAGTCTTCCTGTCCCTCTATTAGCTGACGTTAGCTTATGCTGAACGCAATGCTAAGCACGGTGATTAAAGCGATAGGAATAGACACAACAATGTGTATACATATATATTAATGATACAACATGTAGATCAGACATCGAGCCGACTACGGAAATAAATTTATAGACTACTTTACCCTCCACACTGGAACATGACAATGGCGATTGCTGACTGTATGTTGTCAGTTGGTGGGAAAAGATTCCTTCCATGACACTACAATCTAGTAAAAGTTGAACGCTTAATAAATATCAAATAAAGTGACCGTTGACTCTTGAGCTAGAAATCTTAGCTGAAAGCGACGGAAGAACCCTCGTCGACTTCCGTCTAGTCTGGACGTGCCTGTCCTAGCATTACGTCAGGTGCTTAGACAACCGTTATTACTTAAATATTAAGTAATTATGACATTTTAAAATGCCAAAGTTATGAGAAAACATACAATTTTTAGCTAACTTAGCCACTAAAAGCCACTTTATCCGCCATATTGTATAACATATTACCCAAGCAATTAACTAAACATTACTCAATACGTCGCCAGGTTGGCATGCCGTTTTACCGTTGTCGAGTTAAAAAACTTGGCCGGCGGTGATTTTAGACCAGTTTTTTGTTAACATAATTCTAGCGAAAGGGTTCTTGAGATAACTCATATGAAATATCACTTTTAAAGTGTTCAAGGTAAATTCTTCTATACCTACTATTTAAGTCATATGATCCCACAAACAAGTATGTTTTTCTCCGATGTAAGGGACGCATGTCACCTTTACCTATCATTATGATACGGCAATGGTGTGTCGCCAACTTGAGGTTACGTTGTGTAATATTTTTCTGATTTCTCCAAAATCCTTAACCTCCATACCGCAATAAGGAAATGGCAAACATTGACGCTATGGCGACAGAGATAGGTCAGGATATTGTACCAATGAAGATGAGTTATTACCATACGAGTAAGTCTGACTGTCTGCACTCATGGAGTAATTAAAAATTAAAAACAAATTATTGTAGTAGCAGGTTGTGGAGTTGTCACATGCCACATACCATTAGACTGCGCGCTGTTTCAGGACCATCACCTGTTTTTAACCTCCGACGGAAAAAGGAATAAGTTCGACGTGTGGGTGTGAGTCTGTCTGTGGCATCATAACTCCTAAACGAATGAAAGGATTTCGAAGCTTTGTTTCAAAGCCGACGAAAGCAACGGAAATGGTTATTAGCTACAATAGAATAGGTTTTCTTCGGGGATATTTTTTTTAATTTTGTGATTACCTGTGAGTGCTCTAGTGGAACAATTCTAGCAATGATCGCCTCTGTGGTCTAGCGGTTCACTTGTTGGACTTGACTGCATGAGGTCCCGGGTTCGAACCCCGGTCGGGCAACAAAAATAAAATTGGGTTTTTCTAATTTTCTAATAAAAAAAAGGATTGGATATGAGCCCGGTTGGCGATAGACTTGCCACCTATCACATTGTGGGACTTAGTGTCTTCGGCTAGTCGTGAGTGCCCTGGTTGCACCTCTGCCTCTCATCGGGAATAAGAGCGTGAAGATATTTTTTTCCTAGTGAAACAAAATAAAATTACTCTAACATTTAACTAGCAGGCGTTGGACTCGTCATACACTTGGGTATTCGGTACACACGATACTGTTGCCGCACTAGTACCGAATGCAATATGTATTTAGATTCCAAGTAGGTCGTATCAGAGGTATTTGGTTAATTACGTAGCCATGTAATAGCTCATGTAAGGACATTTGCGACATACCGCGGTGGCATGTGCTGACGCCATCCGATGACCAGAACCTTGGACCAGTTTCGATATAAATGATTAGAATTCTAAAATGGCGGCTGAGCATCCACTGACGTAAATAGCTGGACTTGCCAGTGTGCCAATTTTGGTGACATACATATAACGAAATTGTAGAAAAATGAATTCTGGACATTGAAAATATTAAAAAAAAATAGGCTATAGACTGGCAGCAGAACACATTTCTAGTATTTTTGTAACTCTATCTACCCGTATCCCGACCGTGTTTCTCGCCGTGTCTATTGCGACTTACAAAATTTGTCAGATATATTGAATTTTATTGTATTGTATTGTACTCACTAAAGAGGGTACGCCTTGAGTGGGAGAGGGGTAAAGGCAAAATGTAAATTGGGCTATAATTCATCAACGTGCAGTAAGATTTTGTAAATTTATTTTTGTTTTACAGTATGTGCTTTATAAAGTCAAAAGTTTTTTTTAGTTTAGAAATTATAGACATATCAATACTCAATATAAAGTGAGCAAACAAACTGTAATCCGGAATGTAGAAAAACAGTTGAATGTACAAATCGTACTACATATATTCACGCCAAGTCCCCGTTCAGGGTAGATAGAGAGTATGGAGTGCCAACTCAAATGAACGTGACGGCAAGATTCACGCCGCCTGCACACAGTCACGGTGGCGGTGGCTCGTAGCTGGGACGTCGAGCTTCACGCGTAAGTGAAAAAGTCTACTGCATACTCACCAAAACTCAAACAAAACAGAGGCAATATGGTGGCAGAAGTAGCAACCGGACAAGTTTTTACACCATTATATTATCATAGCCACGGTGCTGATGACAATGACAATCGCCATGAAACAAAATATTATTAACATTATGATACAGAAGTTTTCCAAAGAAAAAAAATATAGTGGAACTGGCCGACCCGGCAAACTTCGTGATCGATTGACAATAACAGCTTGTATGGATTAAATAATTGTTTTTCTAATTCCAACGATAGCTAACAAAAAAAAAAGAATTAGCTAAATTGGTCCATCCGTCCAGGTGTGATGCGATGACCACGCGAAATGGGCATTCGTTTTTTTATATATCTTCATCATCATCATCATCAGCCGGAGGACGTCCGCTGCAGGACATAGACCTCCCCCAAAGAGCGCCACAAGTCACGGTCACCAGCCGCTTCCATCCAGCGGCTTCCCGCGACTTTGACCATATCATCAGTCCACCGGGTGGGAGGTCGTCCAACACTACATTTTTATATGTATATGTATACATATAATAACAGTTTGTCAGATACATAGTTATTGTCTAGATGACTTTGAGAACAGAAACATAAACATACAAAAAAAATATACACAAATGATAAAACACAAGTTACAAGCGACCAAGCAGGCAAAACCGAAGGAATTTCTAGTTTTACCTTCTGAAGCAATACACGGCAAGTACAGCAAATCATTGCGAACCATCTCGAGCTGGCCCTTCATAAATTATGGTTCGTCAATGGCAAAACCAGTTTGAGATCATGGTAAATGAGTTGCGAAGCGGCCACTCGCTATGTGTGACGAGGTCGCGGGTTCGGAGCGAGACTCGGTCTTATTTAAATTCTATTTCAATATTAATGGCCATGTTTGCCTACGGGACAAATATAGGCAAATAAACTTAAGCGCAGTGTAACTGCAAAAACCGATTCGTTTCTATTTCGATATTACCACGTCGCGATTTGATAATTCTTTATATGAACGATAGCAAATGGTTCTGAAATGGTTTCACACATATTTTATTAACATTCTACCAGTCGTTTTTGAGTTACACTTAATAATGCATAATTTTATTACTTATCTTGACGCCCTCATCATTGACACATAACCGAAGAACCACCAGTCGGGTCATGATAATTTTTTTGTAATGGCTAATATGATGCTAACTGCGAGGTTTTTACAATTTCACCGGACTACGTCATAACAAAACTAGCATGAGACCACCTCTGAAACTTAATCTGTCATTTTAAAAAGAACTATTAAAATTGGTAGTCTATAAGCCGAGTAGGTAACCGTGTAAAAAGCATATTAAAAAAAAAAAACGCAGTCGAATTGAGATTTCCTCCTTTTTAAATTAAAAAAAATATGATGTTCGCTAGTCTAGGTCTAGTCTAGTCTAGTAGGTAATTTAACTAAGTTAAAATAACAAAGTTTTGTATTCTAAATGAGATGGAAGGTGTAAAAAATGGTTTAAGAGTCATATCCGTTGGTCACACAATTTTCGAGTTGCGAATGGGTAAAAAGTCAAAATGTTTCTGTAAGAATACGTTCCATCAAAAACATTTTCATGTTAATGATATTATATATTTTCATGATTATGATATAATAATAAAATGAATAGTAAAAAATGTTGTCGTAAACAACTTACAAAAAAAATTAAATCTCATCACATAAATGTTAACTTGGGTGTACAATTGTAAAAAAAATAGACATTAGAGTTAGAGAGTGAGAAGTTCGGCTCTACATGATATTTGACAACTTTTTCACTTAGCCGCATGGTCTCGTCTTTGCAATATTTTACATAAAAATATTTTTGATGAGATTCGTTTTTTTAATTATAAAGTGTATACAACAACATTTGTTAATATTATTCATGAAATGTGATAAGACAGCAAACAAATACACGCCTCTCCATACCGGCGTATGTTTAAATCGGCACTAGTATAAAACAACCGTAGTCTATTGGATACCATGTATATGCACCGAGGTGTTAGGCCTATAGTGCAAGTCTACCTGCTACACTACCCGCCTCTAACATAATATTGTAATTATGGCGAGAGCCGATTAACTTCACCGTGTTGGTCCGGGCAGAATAGACCTGCCTCCTTGCCAGGCAGCTCGTAAAAGGCGAGCACAAGATTACCGTCTGGAACACCGCGACATTTAAGTAGGTAGTAGAGTTTCGCAGCGACTCGCCCGGATTGGTACTACCGCCTTATATATTCCTGCCGCCATAACGTCATGAAGTGTTCCAATTCGGAGGTTAAGGTAGCCTTGTTAAAACCTTGGTAAACTTGCTTTTGCTTGAAGTCTAACATCTCGGCCTCAGGTTGGCATCGCAACATTTACACCTTTGGCGTTTCTAGGCGGCGTAAATTTCTTACCATTAGGAAAATTTTCTGCTTGTTTGCCTTCCAATATCATGAAAAAAGGAATAGTGGTAGATCCCTACTCGGACAAGTTGCTGCACTGACTCTACCCATACTCCTTTTTGGTAATAACCCATTTAAAACTATGCTCAAGTTGCCAGACAGAGGCAAAACCAGTACAACAACTACTGCTACTATATATTAATTAACTAGGTGGTAGAAGTCCGTGTAGATCCTCACCCTGAGCGGTGGCACTGCTTAACACATTGCTGAAGCCATAGTACTAAAGAGTAGGGTAACCGGTAGATTTGCAAGTCTGCCTTAAGATTCCGGCCGTAAGATAGCTATGCACTAATATTTTCTAGAGCGTGCCATATACTCATACAAATTACATAGTTCGCGGTATGGGATAATTAAAGCTCGTAGCTATAAATTTAATCATACATTTTTTATTTGTTTATAGAATATAAAATTTTAGCTTTCTAGGACTTCAGAACTTACACTTGAATTTTATACAAGCCAAAAAACCCCCATCCCCTAATTTCTGTCTTGGGGAAAAAATTACCAAGTTTTAGAACCTTTCCTTGTTTTTGTTATAATAATAGCTTACATGTAAAATTTTGGTTTTCTAGGACTTTAGGAAGTATGCACCTACAATATGAGCTGTTTTGGTCACGAGTATTAGGCAGTGACGAGAGCGTGAGATTTTACATATTTATATAGTCAACCGTCTTATTCATAAACGTAGATTATAGCGATACTAACTTTTCATCAAGATTAAACTTGACATTGTACAAATTCACTATTAATAAACATAGAATAGAGATGGACTAAACTACATCGAAGCTGATCCACGTAGCACTACTACCTACCTACTACTATACATTTAATTAATATTTTCGAAAATTGTTTTTTTATTTCATCAAAAATCTTTAGAAAACTTATTTTGCGATGCTTGATAGTGTTATTTAATGTTAAATTTGAAAAACAACAAAAAATAAGAAAGTCAAGTATATAACTTAAAACAAAAAATGCTGGAAGTAAATACTTTTTTAAATATTTTTTTCCTCTTGAGATACGCAAATTGCCTATTGCCATACAGACACTTTCATCATGATATTTTTTCTTTTTTCCATCAAATCCATAAGTGTGGGGTATCTATGAATAGGTCTTAAAAATTATATCGAGGTTTCTGCCATATTTTTTTTTTCCAAACTGAATAGTTTGCATGAGGTGGGTGGGTTGTGTTTGTAATGTTACCCACATGGGTACACACAGCGAGTGGGCCATTGTTCGGTGTGAACCGTTTTTTGGGCCACTACAGTTTATAAACTAGATATTAATTACTGTCATTTGTCCCCAGCGGTGGGAATTGGCAGGTTTTGTCTACGGTTTTCGAATGTTATAATTATGAAATGTTTGTCTAAACAATTAAAAGAAAACTCAGTTTCAACAGTTCATCTTTACTTTTATTGTTATCAAAACACTTTTTTACTGAAAGAAAGGTTTTGCATCTCAAATATTTTGCTTCTCATTTGTTTGCCAAAGCAGTGATAGGAGCAGTTAGTGTGGTGGTGCTGCTCCGGACAGTCGTGGCAGAAGTACCTCTACTGCTTACCGTTACTACCACTACCTACAATGTGTCTAGTACCCTATTTACTTTAAGATACTTTTCTTTACTTCGTAATATTTTTTTTTTAAATGGAATGAGTTTTTAATCAGATCTCTCTAAATAGTGAGACATAAAATTGTGGTCATTTATTTTTTACGTGATCCGTTGAGAAGGACAAATAACAAATCTAAAACACATACAAGAATTTAAAAAAAACTTTTCCTTCAAGAGCGTCCCAATTACATACACACAACATACAATTACATTTTCTAGAATATTATTGTAGAACAGACAGACGGCTCTATTACAACTTTATTAGTAAAAAGTAATTATATTAATTTTGCTTATTTAGATCGATTCGTGTTAGCCATTAAGTTAAATTAAAATCATGTTCTTTGTGATGAATGTGTTGCACTACTGCGGCTTTGTGAGGTCACATATATTTGGCAATATTTTCCCACTCACGTTACTAACAAAATAACTTTGTAATTAAAATGTAGTAAATTAAGATGGAAAAATGTACAAATTGCTATTTATTGCCGGCGTATTTGCACCTGTGAGGACCAAGCATTAGTCGACGTTTTAACTACAAGTGTGACATATGTCCACCAAGTAATAAAGTTCTCCCTGTATTGTATCTATCACACTCATATTAAAATCTAAAGTTCGTTATGAAACCGTGAACAGAAATAATTATAGAGAACGTCCAA
>NJDC01005064.1:122079-134988 GCA_002245475.1 Calephelis virginiensis
TAAAATATGTGGTAATTTGTTGCTGTCAGAATCGACGCCTTCGCAACCGTGAACGCCTTTGCGCATGTTCAGCTTATTCGTGGCCGAAGACAATAAGCTAAATTTGTTCACAATTTTTAATAGTGAATAATAAAAGGCGGAACGCAAATGCACACATTTTCATCTGTATTTTTGACCTCAATAATAATAAAAGTATTTCTACATTAAAATTTTTAAATTTTCGAATTTCGAATAAATTTTCTAATGGTGCTTTGATTTGACACTTGTCACTTGCGCATTGTCAGTTGTGAAATAAAGAGTACGTAGGTAGGTACCTATCTACCTTACTTCGACGCGAAATTCGGAAGGAACAAACACCGGCGTGTGTGAGCAATGAGGTAATTTTTGTTAGCCTTACCATCACTAACACCGTAACATATGACTAGGTGGTAGAGTTTCGCAGCGTCTTGCCCGGATTGGTACCACCGCCTGACCTATTCCTGCCGCCATAAAGTCATGACGTGTTCCGGTTCGGAGGGTAAGACAGCCGGTAAAGTTACTTTTGCTCGAGGCCTAACATCCTGACCTCAGGTTGACAACGCACCATTACCACCTTTGGTGTCTCTAGGCGGCGTGAATTTCTTACCATCAGAAAATCCGTCTGCTTGTTTGCTTTCCTATATTATAAAAAAAATCATGTTTTAGCAACATTTTATTATTTAAACATAGATTTAAATTGTTTCCTGATGTAAAAACAAAAATAGCTTTTTTATTGTTTTTCTAAAAACGAAAATTAATGATATTATACTTCTGTAGACATGTGCGTGTGTATCTTACGTAGTAAAAATGTAAGTAAACTTTTATAAAAAAATACTGAATGAAATTGTTTAAATGTAAAAGAATTGCATAATTTAATTTAAAGCGTAATCCCCTCTTTTGTTCAAGACTTGTCGGTACCCATTATTCATGAAATCGATGAGTCTGTTGATGTTATAGCGCAGCTCCCAATGACATTTAAGCAAATCTTTAAGCTGCTGGCTTGTTGTCACCTACTATCAATCCTCTGAAACCCGTCTCCGGAGTGTGTCCGAGCTCGATAGCCGATGGGGTTGATGTCCAGAAACTGTGCAGGCCAAGACAGTACCCGCATGTTCCCTTTTGCCAATTTCTCGCTGGTCCACAAAGTTATTTGTAAACGTGCATACACGTGAACTCGGGGCCTAGAGTGTGTGCCAATGGATAGACATAAGTCTTAAGAACATAACAACGTAATTTTCAGTGTTCATGTTTCCATTTATGGAACAAATTTTGATTAGAAAGCAAAAAAATTGAATTCTAATTTACTTAAATGCATTCTTTTTTTTGTAAAAAAATCAAAAGAAAACGATAATGTTTTTTACAACCAGCCAGTAAGCAAACTATAATCAAAAGGTTAAAAGTAAAAAAGTGTCTTCACGCCCATATCGCGGAGGTAGTGGGCAGAGGCACAACCTCGTCCCACAATAAGATAGGTGGCAAGCCTAGTGCACGTCATGTAGAAGCCCGGGAAACGCTGTTATTATTACCAAATTGAAAAACATTTTTGGTGCCTTATCCGGGGTCAAGCCCGGAGACCTCGTGATGGCAAGTCTAATAGTCCAGTCTCTAAACTAACTAACGCTAAACTGAATTTGACTGTCTGCAAAAAGCAGAAATTGCTTTACATTCGGTCTCAGAAAAGTTGCCAGATTTCCATGTTCAGAGCACGGGCTTACGCTAGTTTATATAAATGACTGAAGCGAGACATATGCCAATAAATATTGATTAACAAAGGTAATAAGTGGTGATAAAATAATCAACGACGGTAAGCACGAACTTGTATATATTGATTAACAACCATGTTATTGGGTAATTCTCACTAATAACACTTACATTTACGGAAGTGAGCAGCTAATGGTAGATTTTATGGTCTGAAGTGTGTTAGGAAGATTTGAGGCCGGAACTAATAGCGGAGTTTCTATTTCTATAGCTTTGTTATCTAACTTGCAGCCACTGAGGAATGTACACAAAAGCCTATTTGTGGCAAATTAAAAAGCCAACAATAAAATAGTAAAAGTTTTGTGGAACAATACTACTAAGTACTTAACACCAATAGTACGAAAAAGTGCTTATGACTGGTTTTCTTATGTTAAACCTTTGACGGAAAAGGAGTAATAAGTTGGGTGTGTCTGTTTACCTGCGACATCACACATTTTGAACGGATGGACAGATTTTTTGCTTGAAAGTTCTCGTCATCGTAATCATTCTCATCTACAATACCTACATAACATAGATTTTGGTAGGATTTATTGTACCTATTTGTTTTTATTTTAGGACTATATAATTAGTAATTCTTGTCGGCGAATGATTGACTTTACCTGGTCAATTTAAAGGTTTCCAGGTGTTGGATTGGTTCCATGGTAGAATGTTCCTAAACTTTAATTGACTTTAAATGTACTTCACGACTCACATTAGCAATTATGCTATGGACTTCTGCGAAATGCTGTATGTTTGTTCCGTTTTCACGCCAATCGGCAAAACATATAATTAACTTTAGCATAGAAATGTATTAGGCTTTGGAGAAATTCAATCCAAACCAAATTTCAATCATATCTTTCACATACGAGCGATAAAAACTAGTACCGTAAAACATGGCAACTTTGCCCTCGATGTTTGACTTTGCCTAGTTGTGTTTTTTTAAAAAAACTTAAAACATACCAAATTTATCCATAGTTAGTAAGCACATTTTGTGTATAGTAAAAAATTCATTATATTTCTGGCAGCACGTACGGGACGTATCACATATGTTACTTCAGTTATCTGTCATACGATGATGAAATTAGGGTGTTTTTTTTGCGGGCAAAAACTGTTAAGAAAACTTTTTCGAGAAGTGTTACTTGGAGTTATCGCAGGTAAGTAATTTTTATACATTTGTTATTATATTAGAAATGAATGATATAGACTAGTTTTCTTCGCTAAATGAATCATAAAATCATAAAATATAGCGGTGGGCAAAGTCTCAAGTATATTTTTCAAACATCGTTGACAACGTTGCTCAATGTTTCTTTTTCATTAGGGTTGTCACCCGAGTTACACATTTTAACCGAGTTTAAAAAGGAGGGTTCAGGTTTGATTTACATTCAATAAGGTTGATAAATACAAAGTTATGCCCGCTTTTTTCATAATCCCGACTGAGTTTTTGAAGTTTTTGTTGATGGGTTTTAGTTTTTTCAAACCAATATGTATAACGATAACCCTTTTCAATTTTAAATATGCAATATTTTTTTTTGTAAAAATCATTACAAATTTTAGTTTCATTTGTTATTTTCGCATAAACAACAAACTTTTTATTTTTTTTAGTTTTTGAAACCTTTACAAATAAAGCACATTAAGTAAAAAAACATGTTATATTATTTCAATTTTTAATTTATCTATCTACACACACACATCACTTCCACACTTAAATTTTACTCAATACGTATGTACCTACTAAAATGATTATAAATGCGAAAGTTTGTATGTTTGTTTGTTATTCCACCGCTGGATCAATTTTACATGAAATTTGGCACGCACATGGGGTGTCACTAGGAACAACACATAGAATAGTTTGTACGAAAAATGTACTAGAAAAATGTTTGCCTACTCATTATTAAGCGTAAAGGAATGAGAATATTTGGCACATAATTTAATAGATTATTGCATTGCCCAGTATTTAAATTCGGTTTTATTGTAATGGTGATAAAGTTCATTGTAACGGAGTTCTGTAATGTGGGCAAAGTTACCAAATGTATGAGATTTTTTGCCCAGCACCTATAATTGATATTTTCATTAATAAATATGGTTTTATATGCTATTTGTAGTTTTGTGTATCGAGAGATAGAGCGTATAGTATTATATGACACCGAAAAAACAATTAATTTATTAGTATTTTCCAAAATTACCTAATTCATATAGTGAACGTATCACAAATTATGAAATGTGCATGATGTCCCGCGAGATGGCGCTGAGTCAAATTGTATTACAACTCCTTTATTGGAAAGCTATTAAAGTAGGACGCGCGTGAGTTTTGTGAGAATCGCAAACAAAATGCCTAACGAAAGTTATTTGCGCGCCGTTTGGGCACTGGTGCGTTCTTAGGTAACCGCGCCCCTCACGACCTGACTTCCAAATCTTCGGCTGGCAAATTGATTTTCTCGAGTTTTTACTTGGTGGAAGATTCCGCGACGCCGCGCACGATCGTGTTCCTGTGTAGAAGGTAGCGTATTGGATCCTGCTACTTAAGGAAGAAGCTTGGTATTCTTGCTTAATACATTTGTGTACTTTACATTATTGTAACTGAAAACCGTAAACAAAGAAAGAGCTATTGTCCGCGGTGTCATCCACGTCTGTTTTTTCAATAATTCATGGGAATAAAATTTAGCCTGTGTTCACTTCTACAAATTTTATTAAATTAGGATAAAAGGTAGCCTAACTTGAGACCTGAATAAATAACTGGCATATTGTATAAACATATTTTGTGAAAAATTTTTTTTCAGAATGTAGTATATTATAAAAAAAGTGTAAAACACATTTTCGCCAACTTTTCTTTTTTACTTATGAAGGTCGCATGAAGGTTTTGTGTTGTGTGTATGTTTGTGAAAGGTAAATACTTAGTGAATCCAATGGGTCAATCGGCCAAGTTTTTTTGGACTTTGTTTTTAATCCACTGACCACGAGAGAAAGGGACTTAAAGGCAGTATTGTATAACTTACCTAATGAAGTTACACCATTTCCACTCATCAGGGAAAGTCCTTTATGTTTTTACAACATACGTATTCACATCGTTGATGTTTGACCACCTCGTTAGTCGAAGGGCTTGCGTACCTATATGCCTAATTCCACCGACCAAACGCGTGGCTCGGGTTCGATTCCCGACGGTGGCAGGCATTTGTGTGATGAACATTTAGGTAGGTTTCCAAATCTGGGTGTTCATTAAATTTATTCTGGTATCTATTTAAGTATTTCTATGTGTTAGAATGGTCTACTAACATAGGCATATAATTAAATTAATTTGGTTGTTATTTTGTTATAATACATAAACTATATACTGTACTGTACGCACATATAGTTTACTTGGTATATGCTTATACAATTTTATTTAAATTAAATATGTATGCTTCTCCTATATCTCCTAAACTAGTACAAAATCCGAGAAATCCGAGTATTTTCGTTCTATTGTAAAATTTGTTTTGTATTTTTTCGAACAAATTGAGAGACGAGCAAACAGACGGATTTCTCGACGGGAATGTTTTTCATAGAATACCCCTCGTCACGGAGAAATAACTGTATGTTAGACCAGTTTATTAACACAATACAAAAGTTACTGACTGACTGATCTGTCCACTGGTACCTCAGTCTACTGACATTTGACTTACAAATGGCTATTATCACGTCGATGTTTCGATCAATAAAGGATTGTTGTAAATTCTATCTCTAAACGGCACAATTGGGAATGAAATTTTGTACTTATATAAGTTCATCAATTCCAGAGTTTGCAATAACGATAAAATTTGACATACCTGTTGTAATTGACTTCAAAGAGAAGAGAATTCACAAGCAGTTTCCGCGGGAGAGTTACAAACCTTGAATGTGCAGACGTAGCTGCGGGCGAAGCCAGTACTAGCAATTAGTCAAACCCAAGAGCACTTGGTTTCCAACAATGAGCGACGACAGTAGATCCATATATAGTAAAAACTAAATGGCAGCGAGTGAAAACACGTTACGTGTCTGCGAAAGTGCCGCCGTGCCGACCGTGCTAATCACCACCGTCTCATTTGTATGGGATGGCCAAACCTCTTTTAAGGTGAGCTGTACGAGCTAATGGGCCACCGAGCAGATGGGCAGATGAAATAGACAGTCTGCCTCTCTGCCTGTCATCTCGTGAGGGCCGAGATTATGTTATAGATTAATGGGTAATTCCCAACTAGACCACTAGTGGAAGAGTGCTGTGCAGTAACACGTCCGAGTGGCCATAGTCACTGTGTTATGGTTCGGTCTGAAAGGTGGGGTACTTGGTAGACTTATACGTAAGCTTAACACTCTGGCCACAGGTCAGCATGGCACCTACGATGTCTATAAGCCAAGGATATCTCTTGCTATCAGGAGAGTCGTGTGCTTTTTCGTTGTCTTTTGTAACTAAAAAACAATCAGCAATGGTCATCGCAATCTGGCCCAGTCGTCCCAGGGCTCTGCGATTTTGCCTGGATGTCTGCATTATTTATTTTTTTCCGGAGTATAAATTAGGTTCTTATTATTACATTACGGATAGTGGACAATCTCCTCTTATTTCAACACGTAACTTATTTTCATAAATGACTTTCTCTCCCAGGATCCATAAGTGTTAGTTAACGATACTAATCTCTAGAAATACTTAAATAGATCGAAAATAAATTTCATAAACACTAACACGCCGAAAAATCGACCTCTATATGTTCATTACGTACAAGCATGCCCCAGTCGCAAATTGAACCCGAATCTCGCGGTGCGTCGATGAATCGAAACAACAGATTTTTCTGCTTCGTGGCGTGAGGTGTTTGCGCAGGGTCGGATTTAGAGGTCTTAAATCTTTAGGGCAACAAAGATGTGGAGACCCCTAGGCTCCAATTTTTTACAAAATAAACCACCTTTTTCAGTTGAGTTTTCTTTTAATATTTAAGAACAATATAATAATTTTTGTACAAAGTGATATAGGTAAAGGTAAAACAGAGAAAAATAAGGAAGGGTCCCCACACCAGCGGCTTTGTGGAGCCCTGGGCTCTCGCCCTGGTTGACCTCCCTTAAATACGGTCCTGTGTCTACGCTAACCTCGCAAGCATCATGGAGGTCAAGCAACGATATTAGCGACAGTTGCTGAATCTTTCAGATTGATCAAGTGTTTGTAAAGTTGTGTAAAAAGTAAAAACACTATTAAATCAGTTTTCTCGTCGCAGTATTTCTCAAGCCGCGACCAATTCTTCACTTGGTTCAAATTGGTAACTGATTATTAACAATGATATTCAAATTAGAGATAACGTAGAGAAACTATCGATATTTAATTCAACTTTATAAAACTTTGATTAACAGAAAATAAATAGCGCCGTGGTTTACTGGTCTTAGTCTGGCTTTGGTTTCAGGATTTAAGTATTAGAGAATTGACCAACTTAACTACCTACCTGCCTGCCATGCACGAAATAAGTTTGTTTGCGTCTCACCGTGACGGTGACTAGCTCCTACTACAACTAACAACAAACAAACAAATCCCGAATTGTTGCCTATATTTGTAACGTCAGTGCTCGTCTTTTCGATATTCGAATTCACAAAGTATAGTATTTGGTAATCCTACTTACGAAAAGTTTTAACAATTTCTTTATTCACTAGGATGGCAACACACCTGTATCGTGTTTGGTGTATGTGTTTTAACTGTATAAAAAAGACAACTTAGTTTTCTATTTCTTTGCTCTGCATGAGAAGAGATGTCGTTTCAAAGACGCCCAGCCTGAATGTTGAATGGACTTTTGCACGGAAATTAATACAATGTAAGGGTATGGAAAAGTATTTTTTTGTCTGTTATCAGAAGAATTTGCGTCCTATAGTTTACTGAGCGCACACGATAAATTTTAGAGTTTATAGGCTAGTGGGTTGGAAACAAGTATCTTCGCTCACGATCTCCAAAGACTTAGGCAGAGGCGAACGTACTACTACGAGTTCCACAATGTGATAGGTGGCCAACCTATCGCTAACCGGGAAAACGTGTAATTTTTCGATTTTCTAAAAGCAACTTTTAAACACGTTTTGAATTGCTTATCTCACGAAGTTGACGCCAAAACCGTGATGGAAATAAATGTTTTCTCGTTTCTGATATGAAGTATTTTTTAGTGGCTAAAATGTTGCTATCTTCACATCTTTTACAACTTCACCGGAGTAGGTATGCCGATATGAAGTTAAAGTATCGATAACATTTGTGTAGAGCTGATATTACGATTATCGATGACGATGAATACTTATTAGCAACTGTAATATAGGTAAATTGCAGCGTTCGTTGCCCCCAGTTGCCCCCACAGCCGCCGCGATGACTGATGGACCGTGAAACGGAGCGCATCGTCACTAATGCATTAATGTGACAATCTATCAAGATGGCGATTGTTATTTTTCTTAACTTTCGCTAAAAATTGGCAGTCTGTGACAAAAGTTAAAACAGAGATTAAATAAATCTTATTTCCCTTGGCCAAGCAGAACATTAAGATTTACATTTGTTATTTATATAGTCATAAGCAAAAATCCATAAAATAATTAAGATTGTGGCGCATACTTACTAGTTCGGCTAATATTCATTTCAACCGAATGGGTATTGTCATCACTCATTCCATTCATATTGTCGTCTGTTCACCACTATCACGTACCTCGTTTAAGGCAGATTAGACCAGAGGTTCCGAAACTTATTTCATGTAACGCCCACTTTGAAAATCAGTTGTTTTGTAGCGCCCCCCCCCCTCGTTTTTTTCTTGTCAATAACCTCAATAACATATTTGTTGCGCCTAGTTTAAAAAAAAAACATTTTTTTCAAGATTTATACCGCCCCCCTCTAGGCTTCCAGCGCCCACAAGGGGGCGTTATCGCCCACTTTGGGAAAGGCTGGATTAGACGGTATAGGTAAGTTAGCCACCTCTGCGCCATTTCAAGCGATACTTCGCTCTATCAATATAACTCTACAAAGTAACTCTTCCAATATTATATTATGTGTAGAATAAAAAAAAATACTTTGATTCATTTAATTAAAAAATAAGCCGTCAAACATGAAGCTGATTTTGGTGCCAATTCCAGTTTAGGTATGACTCATTATGATAAGAATACTGATTTGTAAACAGCTTTTGTGTTGTTAGTCGTTTTCTAAAAATACCATAATACATAATTAATACATAATAGTTGCCGGTTAATGTAAGTATCTACATAAAAAAATCGACTTGTTAACAAGAGTTTAATTATTATTGTAGCATTCAAGGTGGTTTAAATATTAACTGCATTTTTACAAGCATTTATTTATTTTACATGTTGCAACGTGTATGTATGTTTGTGTGGAATCTTGCGAGGAGATTTTGATCCTTTCTTGATTCCTCAGGCGTTGCTCGTAGCCCGGGAGTTCGAACAATAAATAACTTTATAGTACATATATACCTAACTACCTATCGCGCGTTGCGATTTTCAAGCTACACATGACTCCTCAACCTTCACTGTAGCATTTCAGCGAGTGCGGCTACAATAATTCGGGATCAGTCACACGGTGATCGTTAGTGGTAGTATAGGTTTATATATTGATAATAATTAACCAATATTGTGAACCAAAACTAAAAACAATTACATAAGTAGAAATCAATTAAACTTTCTTTATTGCGGAAGTCTATAATTATATCCAAGAAGCAAAAAGTCTAAATGTGTGGCTATAATTAAAAAATAAACTCCAATCGAATGTCGCCATAGCACTATAATAATTATTCTCAATTATTTGGCAATTCTATTACGTATCAATGCAAAATTGAAAATCATTAGAATTGCTGTCGTAATCGATTCTTGGGCCAATAATTTGAAATGTAATAATATTCTCATTACTTTATGACCAGTGTAGGTACGGTCGTGGCTTCGGTCGAATTTAAAATATATTTTTTTATTTAAAATATGTGGTACGTGCTTATGTTAAATTATAAACAACTAACCGACATTGCCTGTTACCAGCTCTTTTTTTGCAAACTACAAACAGGACGAAGTCAGAATTTCAAATTTCAAAACATTGTGAAAAACGTATTGCCATGTTTAGGAAACGTTCCTATACATTAAAACGTTAAAAGACAAAGAGTAAGTACAAGTCACATTTATCTTGAAGATTTAGAATGTTAACTGTCTGCAGAAACGGTTAAAAATGTATTTTTTGCAAAAACAAAATAGGTAGCTTCTCCCATCTATATCTACCTATTCTCTGAATTTCTTTGTTTGTCAAGCTATTCTTAAAATTTCTTCACCATTAGAAAGCCACAAGTAGCATATGGACAAAGATCTATCGATATCTCATTTCCAATCAAAACATTCTTACTTGACGTTAACCTACAAGATGCACTTACGATTTGATCCTGATGCGATTTGTACTCTATTACAGATAATATCAACTTAAGTCCAGATTAACTTCAGTCCTATTTTATTAATAAGACGGTTGGTGTTCTGGCAGCACCAATAGGTGACACTCCGTGGCACTCATACGTTCATAGAACTCTACCGCCTTGTCTTAGCCACGGTGGACGTGACAAATGTACTGATTTGCTTAGTAGGCGTTGGCCTTTATTTTTTGAAGGAGCTGTCACCACCTGTGGCTCAAGTAGGTAGGCATAGGGCGATAGCTCGACAAGAGCGAGACGGGAGTCTACAAGTGAAATATAGACTTAAATATTTGTGTAACTGCGAATGACCTATTAACACCGAAACACAGTATGTGCTGCGCATTACTCAAGTGGTTAAATCTCTAGCTAATTCCTCATCTGTGTGACGTCACTGACCGCTGTTTCGTAACCGACTTCGTCGCACGTTCGTTTTATATTTGAACAGGTTTTACCGTTTTCCAAAATTTACTGACACACACACACACACACATTAAAAAAAATGTCGTGATTTTTTCTTCTCGCGGAATACGAAGTAAGTACCTACCTACCTGCTCAATTTTGTTACGACCGGTTCATTAGATTTGGTGTGGATCAGTCAGACAGACAAAAAATCGAAAATGCTTAAAAAGTTTTCTGCTACCAAATTGTAAATCTTCTGTAACATTTTTTGAACAAAATATGTGTAATAAGTTTGGCATATCTATGTGTGTATTTCTGTCCGTGGCATCGTAGTTCTTCAGGGGAATGACAGACTTTCACGCGTTTTTTTTGGTAGGAAGCTGACGCGATCGAGATTTATTTATTTGTAAGTAAGATTTTATAAAATCTAGACATTCTGGTATTTAGAAACAGATGGCGTTAAATAATTTGTAACATTTTTTTTTCAACTTAGTACAATAAAACTTATTGACATATGATACATAACGTAGTATTTTATGTCTTAAAAAAATTCTCGTTGTGTTTTGTCAAACATGGATTTAGCTTCCTTTTATTCCGTTTATGGCTAAATCTTACACAGTGAAAAACATGTAGTAACTACATAGTACTCTACTTAGTTATTTTAAATAATGATAACCTTATTTACATCTAACAAAATCTGCAATCTCGTAGTACCTACAGCCTACCAGTCCTGTAATTACTATAAACAATGGATGCAAAACACTCACATAATATTCCCAAGCGTTACGAAATTCGCTTTCGATAAGAACCAAGATTAGTCTCGATAATAATAACGCCTGCAATTAGGTTCCGCTACTCAGAAACAGATGGCGTTACATAATTTCTTACGATTCTAAATAATCAAGATTACGAACGGTAAACGAGTGATTTTGTATATTATTTATTAATTAAAAGTGTCTTGCTGACAGGCGTTTTATATATAAAAAAAATATGTTAAAAAAGAATTCCGATACCGGGAATCGAACCCGAGCCTCCTGGGTGAGAGCCAGGTATCCTAGCCACTAGACCATATCGGATATGATTTGATTGAGTGAAATTTAATTTCTTATTGTGCGTTACTACTGTAAATGCTTTTGAACAAACTTTGTATGGATCTTCAATTTGTCACATTCGTCATTGGAGCCACAGATTGGAGCTTCGCGCTATGACGACACGATACATGCAGATAATTTATAATTGAATATGATATGAGTAATATGACCAACCATCGCCGCACAGTGTGTTAGGTAGGTATTTGGTCGTAGTTGCAATCATCCAAACTCCAAAGAGTTTGTCATTAAACTCTTTAGCAGTACCTAATGAACAAAATCCATAAAGAACGAAAAAAACTTCTACATTTACTATAAATAAGTATCTTCACGCCCATATCCCCGAAGAGGTAGGCAGAGGTACAACCAAGCCACCCACGACTAGCCGAAGACACTTAGTCCCACAATGTGATAGGTGGCAAGCCTATCGCCAACCGGGCACATTTCCAATCCCGACCAACATTTTTTTTTATTAGAAAATTGGAAAAAAACAATTTTCTTCTTGTTGGCCGACCCGGGATTCGAACCCGGGACCTCATGCAGTCAAGTCCAACACCCGGACCGCTAGACCACAGAGGCGATAATACATTCACTAACTAATGAATATAATCATTAAGTCATTTTAAATATAGTTTAAGTAAGTATTACAAATTAAAAACTAAACCATAAATTAATAGTGTCTTTTCAATAGAATTGATTTGATCATAGAAATGATTGTAAAATTATAAAATCAGAGTATAAAAGCGCAGGGCCTCGAAGAGATTGAATTTTCAAGTTTTGACTTAGGGTTATCTAACTACATAATAATATGTGGAAATAAGATTATTCTTATTATTATAATAAAATACAAAAAGACGACGCTCGGAGTACATTTTTAAAGACAACACGTCAGGCAAAGTAATGAATGCTACTAGAAAAAAACCAAATTAAAGTTTTAAACCTAAGAAATCATCATTCAGTAATTTCGGGTTTTGCTGTGACTCTGTTAATGTTTTTTTTTTATTTCATAAATGCCTGTAAAGCCGTATTATTTATTTGTGTTTAGCGCAACAATGAGTGAAAAAGACGCAGAACTTCTGAGTTGTCATTAAATTAATTTCGGGTTCTCTGTGATTTCATTAATCTCTCTAATTAGTATCTCGCAAACCAATTTTCACACTTATCCTATCCTATTAATATTATAAATGCGAAAGTTTGTAAGTATGGATGTATGGATGTTTGTTACTCTTTCACGCTCGAATGGCTGAACGGATTTGTCTGAAATT
>NJDC01005064.1:143983-156980 GCA_002245475.1 Calephelis virginiensis
TAATTAGTTGGTGATTTCTTGAGATCACAAAGAGGCGCTTATATTTGATGACAGATTTCAATGACACTGAAATTAAAATGGTGGATTCAACAAGTTAGGTTAGTTAGTTATGAGTTAGTGTCTTAGGCTAGTCGTGGGTGCCCTTGTTGTGCCTCTGCCTACCTCTTTGGGGATATGGGCGTGAAGATACTTTTTTTATGAGAAAGATAGCCAGCTGTGAATGTAGTCTGAAAATATATTTTAGTTTGTTCGACAAGTTTAATATGTCTGTAGTTGCACCGATATTATACCAGGTTCCAATATTTCAGGGTAGGCTCAGTCACCCCGTCGGTTCTTTTACCCCGCCTGATCTTAATTAGCTGTTTACAAAAACGTTTTGCGCGCGGAATTTCCAAGTCATCACAGTAATTTTCTATCCTAATCATATTTTCTGAAAAATATCTGGTATCTAATGCATACCGAATGTATAGAGGGTAGCCCAAAGGATGGGCTCTCATACCAAACAAGCATATGGTACAAGCTATTCTCATTTAAAACAAATGTCAATATTTTCTATACCCGTCACGTCTCCTTACCTCATGATTTCACTTCGGTAATGACTAAACAAATATTTCACCAACACATTAGGGACATGGCAATACTGCTATTACGTAAGCTTTTGTCGTCTAGTCTTAAGTTATTTGAACATATCACTTCATTAGTTTGTTTATCAATATTTTAACCTTTCACAAGATATTTTACAGTAGGGATACAAATACTTACATAAACATCAACGAGTCTGCTCGTTTTTGGATTTATCAGCAAGAGATTTCGATATCATTAGAACTAAAATCAGTCACTCTGCCAAGAGAATTACAGTTGCGTAAAATAACATAGATTTCAACAAATATTCATAAGTATGTGATTTTTATTACGGTAAATGGGGCTTATTTTCGCAACTATTGAAATAAAAAAGTATCCACGCCCATATCCCAAAGAGGTAGGCAGAGGCACAACCAGGGCACCCACGACTAGCCGAAGATACTAAATCCCATAACGTGATATGTGGCAAGCTTATCGCCAATAGGGCACATATCCAATCCCGAGCAACTTTTTTTTTAAAATTAGAAAATTGGAAATACCACATTTACTTTTCGTTGCCCGACCCGGGATTCCTAACCCGGGATTTCATGAAGTCAAGTCCAACACCTGGACCGCTAGACCACAGAGGCGATTAACTATTGAAATTTCTGAAACAGCAACCCCGAAGGCTGCGACACACCTATCGCAACATCGTACATCTTTTGTATAAGATTGAACGAACTTTATCAATGATAACGGCAAAGATTTGTTTCTACGAAATGTCAAAAGTCGATCCAAATAAATGTAATAAAGTTTGTGAACGAAAGTGTTAGGGGTGCCCCGAATGCTGAATGTGCTGTCACATCCTTATTCCTACCCTGAACCTATTTCATCATTAAACATGCCCTTATTTGCACGCAATCAAGTAACCGTATTTTAATCTAACTTGCCCAAGTATATTTTCAAGGCGAAAAATGTAAACAAACTATACGATACCACTCGCCTCTGTATGTATAAAGATTTAATTCATAGTAAAGAAATGTGACCATTGTGCAACAGCGAAGGCTCACATACCATAGGAAACAATACCACAATGTATGTGACAAGAGTTAACGAGGAGAAACTGACGTCTTTATTTTCGTAAAAATCTTTCTATAGTAGGTACATAATATTTGAACTCTTATTTACGGCAACCTTTCTACAAAACCTATTCTTTCATAGGTTTGCTAAAAGATATATTTGAAAGATTGGTCCAAGGCCTCTCTGTAGTCCACAATCGTGTTCCGTATATCGGTGTACATATAGTCAGGTTTGAATAAGCTACATTCCCAGCAGCAGTCACCAACGGGCTTCTCATAGTGAGAGGCCCATTTGCACAATCTCGAACCTTTGTAAAACACAAAAGCCTAAGTGACTACTCAGTCCTCAGACCACCGTGCGAAAAGATTTCAAGATAAGCTTCTCGTTCCCGCCAACTAATTTTATATACACAAACAACAGTTGCATTCACATAATATTATGTATATAGGCACCTAACAAAATATCTGGCGGTGGTACACAGTATACAGGTTGGTAGAGCACCATCTTGGTATCTACCGTCTCCGAGTGACTAGAATTATAGATTTTTATTGTTTTCTCCCAAGTTACAATCTTACACAAAAAGCGATTTGAACATAATGTAATTTAAAAATATAGTATTGTAGAGAAACAGAGTAGGCCCATTGCTTTCACATGCATCGCCAGATTATTGTTATATATATTGTATATACAGTTTGATTTTATACAATAATGCTATGGATAATACAAGTCGACAAAAGTACCTAGTTTAGTGTCTGCTTTATTACTTGTTTGTCACCTGACAGTTTTTAGTCGTAAGTAGGTACAGGTCGACGCTTCACCTGTAAGGGGCAAGGGCGTGGTAGCAAGTAAAAGTGTAATAATATATACACAATCTGTTTGTCAGCTCATCAATATTCTTTGTATAACTTTCACTCTGACCTACAAATACGTGTAGGTACTAAGCAACTGAATGGTCCTTACCACGCGGCACCAACAGCGATTGACTTTGGACAGTAAATATATTTATAATTAAATACTGTTAATAAATCACATTCAAAATCTGAAAATGCACACAAAGATGGAATAGTCAAGCAAGAAGTTTTGCCGAATCCGATAAAAATTATGTTAATGAATTATGTATCCAAGCATTCGGTGTATTTAAACTAAGTATTAAACAGCCTAAGGCTAGGTAATGTAATTAATATACATTAGTCTCACTCAGCACTGTTTTAAGAAATAAATGCCTACAGCCAAGCGGCACAGTATATGTACATGCTAAAATTAAAAGGAAAAATATCCTAACATGTTCGTCACTTTCGCATTTATTAGGACTTGTGGTTGCCCATTGGTCTAAATTTGACTAAAATAAATTTTAATATTCTTTTGATATAGTGATATCTTCATGTATCAACATCTTATATTGATTATAAATATAATCTTCTTTTATGAATATAGTTTTTGCACTATCTGTGATCCTTTATCGTTATCATCAATATATTTGTTAGTGTGTGTCAAATTCACTGTAGTAGTGTAATGTTTTAGTTTTTTATTTAATGCACTTTATAAGCATTATTATTGAAAAATGTTAGCGTTCTGCACTTCGCCTACACATATACCATAAGTGTGCTAAATTCCATACTCCTCCGTCCGCGCAATTTTCGTAAAAAAATTATAATAAAAAAAAACTACAAAAAATATTCGTAAAGAGAACATGACATTACGAATACAAAAGTCAGGTAATCGTACTGCATACTATAAATCTTTATGTAAATTTAAGTATTACGTACAAAATTATGTTAGAATTATAATATATCGAATTATATAATTAATAGATAAAGACGATAGCTACCTACGTAAGAGCGTTGTCCCGAAGTGAAAGTGAAGTGGAGAGTGACCACCAAGTGTGACGAGAATTGACCTTCATTGCCGTCACGATACGATTACTTCAAATTTAAACCGTAACACTGGAATGTAGGTTACTATTTTAATTGGACATTTGGGTTGTTGGCTCAGGTTCAGGAAGTATAAAGACAAATATGTAGACATTTTTTGGTGTCTCCAAGAAATACACACCGCCCACAGCCAACGGGGTAATGGCGAGTTGACAAAGTATACATGACAAACTTTTTGTCTAAATAACGTTAATGGCTAAACCACTCTACAAACTCAAACAAACAGTGGCATAGGATATATTGAACAATAATATGTACGTACCCATACAATACCTAAAGAGCTGTAATTTTGATCTGAGGACAGAACTCTACCAGCAAGAAAGAGATCACAGTATTAGCAGTAATACACCTAGCCCTATGTTTTGCGAGCTTTTTAGTACATACCTAAGTATTATTCTCAAGTATTTATTATTATTTTTGTCATAACACGCTTTCTTGAGGGCTCGCCGCTTTTTACATTGTGGAACTTAGTCTCTTCAGCTAGTGGGTGGCTTGGTTGTACCTCTGCCTAATTCTTCGGAGATATGGGCTTGAAGATACTTACTTACTTACGCTTTCTTGAGCATTGTGCTCGTCTATGTGTCTAGTTTACTTTGTCTTACAATACATAATCCCTTTACTTAAATCAAACACGTCTGATAGAAAGTGAACAATATGAGTCATTATCTGAGTTTTTGTTCCACGCTGTTATTACGTTGGGAAAATTGTTTTGATTGTGGTCTGTTGCGATCAATAATAGGCTGTCGGTAAATTATTGTTATGTCGGTATAACTTCCGCGACTGTTGGCTTGGTTTAGTGGGTAAGAACCTCGCAACGGCAGGCAGTGTGTAAACTGTAAAGTATCTACTCTATCAAAACCTAGAGTCCTGCAGCCATTACATCATTGCTCTGGTCACACTCTGTCACACTCTGGTTTGTAAAATAAGGTAGCAGGTAAACTTAAGGAAGCGGATTAAGATACAAGCCCCAGGTCGGAACCTGTACTGTAGCAAATGGTTAAGACGGTTAAGAATAGATTTATTTCTCTTACAATAGGCAAACAAAGGTAAATATATCTTAAGATGAAAGAAAATCTGTAGTTTAAACCTGTTTATAAGAAATTGGTGCCAGTTTTAGGTATAAACCTGCTCAGCTTAGGTATAAAATCCTTTTACGGCCAATATTAATAATCAATTCTAATCCAAAACTCGCTGACCAAGATTGATATTTTGATCCATTTTTATGTTATCGCTTGCCAATAATATATCTGTGCACAGGATAAATATGAGAATGAGGTATAGGATAGGCCGGCGGATATGCAGCTATCTAGATTGCTTGAAATCCATTAGATTGAGATACATTATTAACATTGGCCGTTAGTAATATAAGAAACATAGGGAAAGTATCAACACCTGATCTGAAACGCGCCCGCCAAACGGAGAGCCCTATCGGATCCACCAGATCCAATAACCACGGCAAATGCGAGCCTCCCTCCCAATACTAACAACACTAACTCTCAGGACACTACACTACACCGCCGGTCTCGGCGACGAAGAGCTTTTTTGCGCCCAGCGCCTAACGCCGAGCGACGAGCCGCCACTATTCCCCCATCAAGTCCACCCAGAAGCCAGAACGCAGCACCAAGTCGAGGTACGGTCTCCCGGGAGACAGCCCTTGTTGCTGGCGTTGTAAGGAACAATCTAAATAATGATGTCTCGGGCTGAGCACTTTGCTCGGCCCAGAAAGTTATAAGAACAGCAAGGTTGGCAACATACTTATTACCTAGTCATTCCAAAAAAAGATCTCAAAAGTTAGAAGAATATTTGAAGTTTTTTAGGTGTTGAATATCACTACATACTTAGTATAAAACAAAATCACTTTCCGCTATCTGTCCATGTGAATGCTTAGGTTTAAAATTACGCAACGTATTTGAATGCGGTTTTCTTTAATAGACAGAGTGATACAAAAGAAAGGCTTATGTATGTACTATATAACTACATAGAAGTTTGTTCACCTGTGCGAAGCTGGGACGGTCTGTTAGTTTTTTTTTTAATTAAATCAAAATATTTTATTTCACCTTTACCTACGAGAGGTATATATTTGTGACGCGTCTATATAATACTAAAAAGGACCATCGGATCGGAACGCAGGCCGCGAATTGTCTTTTAAACACTGAGAATATTTTCTTTTGATATATTTACCTCGGTACCTTTTAGGAGATAAACTTTACCTTTACATAGGTCCATGGAAGACAAATATATACCTGATGAATAAGATAAATATATATCTGATGGAAGATAATGATAATAAATAATGAATATCCCTGAACAAGTCACCCAAAATGTTTGTTGCCTACTAGGCTTAAGTTTAAATTTGAATGTTAACATCATGTTATCAATAAGTTAAAATCCTCGACAAGGTAGGCAGAGGACCAAACAGGGCAACCCACGGTTATTTTAAATAAAATAGATATTGAAATAACGTAAGTAACTAAAATTGTGATTTCCTTTTGTTACAGATTAATTGACAAAACAGAAGATACAAGGACAATAAAATCTACTAAACGGAAATGATGTTTCACATCTAAAACCAATTCACAGCAACCAAACTGTGTATGGAAAGGACTGTGAACTTTGTGTTTCTTTTGTTCGAAGTTTAAAATGTGTTGACAGTGAAAATCAAGATGGCGTACATTTTGACATTAGTGTGCGTGCTCAGTGTTGTAGTGTGTGTGAACTGTCATGTGGCTTTGACCTATCCACCAGCTAGGAAATATGATCTGGATTTCCTGGACAACTCAAGGACAAAAGGGCCCTGTGGGATGCCCAAAGGTATTTTTTTAAATTACATCTTAGAGGTAACCTTGTTTACTGATAAATAAAAATCGTCATTCAATCTATTTAAGGTTTAAGGTTCCGCAGCCAAAGGCTAAAAAATTTAACTCTTATACATTCGTCTTAAGTCTGTCTGTCTGTCTGCCCGTCCGTATATCACAGCCATTTTTTCCGAAACTATAAGAACTATAGGTAGTGATGAAATTCGGTAATTAGATTTTTGTTTAAGGTTAAGATTTTCACACAAACAGAAAAAAACAATAAATTTTGGAGGTTACCTGTTTCTCCTTAGAACTGAAACTGATTTTTTTTATCAAACCTATACGTTTTGGATAGGTCTTGAATAGGTCTGAATAATTTGCGCGAGACCCTTAAAAAGTGGTAAAATTGTCCCTCCCCCAGTAATGTCTGAAATAAGAGAATGATAAAACTATAAAAATATGTGATAAACTTACATTACCATGTAACTACCGGAAGTAGGTTTGAAGTAGATATAGTAAGTAGTTATTTTAATGTATCCTAAATCGCAAACCGCAACCATTGCAGGTATATGAACTCCAAGAACTTCAATATCATGTTGCTGCTGCGGAACCTTTCATGGATAAGTCCGACTCGCTCTAGGCCGCTTTTTATTATTTTTATCTTAATACAAGAAGAGGGGTAGGTAGGTAGGTACGTGTACTTAAGACGTATATTATTTAATGTAAGTACTCGTGTACAGCTTTTGACCCTTTTAAGCCTTCTGAGCTAAGTAGGTATGTCGTACGAATGTCAGGTCACTACAGTTGCACTAGCTCGGTCTTCATCAGTTTCGCCATGTTGTATTTCGTATCTGAAAGTTATAGCAACCTATGTTGTAGCCTGTACCAACATACATACATAGTACCAACCGACTACATACCTCAACTTTTCTAAACAATTGGTCTATCAAACACAAAAATAATGTTTCTTCTTCGCCAAATGCCAAAGACTAAAGTATGTATGTTACATTTCCCATGTGATTAACGGCTGATTCGATTTTAATGAATTTTAGTGCAGTATTTTTTTTAGATTTTGGAGAAGAATGTCATTGCTGGGTTTGATCCTATCTGAAACGGTATACTTACTTAAGCGAAAGAAATATCCCAGCCACAGGTTGGAAACTCACCACTATAATCTCTGGTGTATCTGGTTATTGTCAAATTGTAACCTGAATTTATCCCGGCCCGGGCCCGGGGGCCCAGGTCGGCCAACAAAAAAAAATGTTGGTCTGGATTGGAAATGTGCCTGGTTGGCGATAGGCTTGCCACCTATCACATTGTAGGACTTAGTATCTTCGGCTAGTCGTGGGTGCCCTGGTTGTGCCTCTGTCTACCACTTCGGGCATATGGGTGTGAAGACACTTTTTTACTTACTTATTTCATTGACTTGGCTTCAAATTATAATTATTTAATCATACACTTGTTCCACTTTGATGTTCTGGAATGCAGTAAGAGATTACGTGTTCACTAAATTACAAAACACTGGAAAATCGTGCGGTTCAGTAATATTAGAGTCAGACCTTACCCTAGGTCTGAGCCGAGGTCATCGAGCTGAGTCACCATCAACTCAGACACGAACTCAGACCAGTAGGGTTACTCTAGCATCTCGATTTCATACAAATTAGAAATTAGAATCGAGTATTTAATTTTAGGCACTCATGAAAACAGTCCTAACAAAATATAATCATTTAGTTAATAATAAATAAATATCCCTGGACAAGTTACACAAATTGAATCTAACCCAAAAGTAAGCAAACTATGTGCTTGTATTGTAGGTGTTAGTCAACGATACGAAAGAAATACCTAATTAGACACAAGAATAAATTTGGATATGTGATAATGAACAATATTTTTTTATATCGGATTCGTAGATTTTTTGAAACTAAATGTAAATAAAAATGTGATCTAGAGTACAAAATGACACAAACCCGATTCCAATTTCCAATTTGCATGACCGATCTACATTCACAATGTACGTTTGCTTTGTCAATATTTCATCTGCCATTCTATCCATCACTAACGTCCATATACACGTGTATATCTTTACACCAAGTCTCTTGCGGGAAAGACAGAGAGTGTAGAGTGTCATCACGATGTGTGCCTAGCTTCTTCCACGTTCATTATTTTCGTCATACAAACTCGTAGGTGTCGGAGACTCTTGACACCACCACCTGAGTGATTTTGTCGTGAAATGTCAAACTAGGTCTCTCAGGGTACCTCCTTGCATCCACATTCACGTTGTATATTTGATTTGTAAATTCAAGATTTTTATTGCGGATAATATGCGTATACCTAAGATGTTTGTATATATGCACAATGTTGTCACCATGTTAGCTATATCTGGCATGCAAAATTACAATAGTTTCGCCTAAATCTAAATACATATATACCATATACCTACGTACATACGTACGTAGGTACGTGTACCTACGTACCTACGTACGTATGTACGTAGGTACGTAGGTACACGTACTTATGTGTGATGTTTACAATTTATTTATTAAGGAACAGATTTGATAATAATAGTTATAACAGCAGGAAATTTAAATCTTAAGAGAACAAGTATTCTTTGTATTTCCCAAAATGTCAATTAAAATTAAGCATTGGTAAAGATTAATTAATATAATTATTGCTTCTAATGTCAAAACAATTAAATTGTAATAAATAACATAACTAAAAATAATTATTAAAGTAAACGTTATGTCATATAATTGCTTTAATTATTTTCTATTTGTCATAGAATGGTAGAACTAATAACACAACAATAATAAAAGTGCTCCTTCCTTCCTCCTTTGTCCCTAATAAAATGCAAATATTTCGCCAAAATATTTGATATTAATGAAGGTAAAAGTGATTTGGAGAATTGCTTATCCTGCTTATCTTATTATGTACTCTGTTGTGTAATAGCAATTGACTAAAAATTCAGGCAATTTATCATAAACTTTTATTGATAGTGGCATAGCAGTGTATTTTATAAACTTCTGATTTGAAACAAGGGAAGGGTAATTTATGGTTATACCCATACCGTCCTATTAATAAACGTAGATTACAGTATTTATAACTTTAATCCAATGTTGAACTTGACATTACACAAATTCACAACTAATAAAGATGGAGTAGATATGAAGTAAACTACTTCGAAGCTGATATCTGAGCCCTCACCATGAGTTTACGGCTTGTTAAGTTTACTTTACTCGCTACCGTCTCTGTAAATTATTTGTATGAAAATTTTGAACAGCGCCTCTTTTGGTAATTAAGAGCAATACATTTTTAGACCAAAATGTCATAGATTTCGACAATTAAGTTACCGAACGTAATCTATCCCAACTCATGGTAAAGGCTCTGACTTAAACATAATCCATGTCCCTACATGATTTAGTGACAGCGTAAGGATAGTTTATCTTTTTCTTTTTCCTTCTTTAAATATTGGCCTTCACGTTAGTATTTTGCCATTAGTCAAGTAGAAGTTTGCTTCAAATTTTAAATAAATTTCAACAAATTATAATTAGTCATCAGTAATAACTCATAAGTCTTCAGTTAGTCATGTAAATGTAGTCTCTTGGGTAAAGCGATGGCCTCATTACCCAAGCTCATATAATGAAGTTTGGCGGCAACAAGGAAATACACGATACGCTAATTTCTTCCTGATTATTTCATTTCTGTACTTTCACTGAACGAAATTGTACAAAATGCCACCAAAATTGACTAATTTCACTCAATATTAAAACGAAATTCAATGATTATGAAAAAACTTCGATGATCTTTTCTCTCGATGGCGCCAAAACCCCGGAACGATTATCTTAACATTTAATTTATATTTCAGAAAGTGAACTATTGTCTTCCAGCAAAAATCGTTAGAAAACTTATTTTGCGATGCTTAATTGTGTAAATTAATAGTTAAGTTTGAAAAGCTACACAAGTATAGAAGTAAAGTATATTATGACCTAAAAAAAATGTTGGAAGTAAGTACTTTTTTTTAAATCAATTTTTCCTCTTAAGACACGCAAAGACCTATTGACATACAAGCAGTATTCTTGTAGGTATTCTCATATTTTATTATATTTTTCCCAAATCAGGAAATTTGCTTCATTATATAAGATAAAAAAATAATTAAATAAACATAAAATGTGAAAAGGTTTGTTTATTTTTAATTTGGTAAATGTATATTTCACACCATCCTTTTTTTTCTTTGTCTTAAGCCAGATTTATTTATGAAGCCATTTTGTTTAACTGCTTAAAATAGTAAAAAAAGCTTTGTCTGGTTTCTCTGAGTTGAATAGACCATCGGCTACTCTCCCAGGCAGCTCTTATGAATCGAGCAGAGTCTTAATAGGTCATTGCCAACAGCCAGAGTGATATGCAACAACTCGGCCTAGTATCGATTTGCCGCCCTTGCTATTCCTGCCGCTGTAACGACAATAGTCAACAGTGCCGTATTCCGGTCAGGAAGGTAGCCGTTAGCATGGGCGCCGCCACTTTTATTTTCAGGGAGGTGCATCTCCCTCTATACATACTATCAAACAATATAAAATATCGAAATAAACATGTATATCAGCATACATAATATTTAGATACGAACACAAACATACATACATACTATCAAAAAGCATTACTCTCCTCCTAGTTCACTCAGGTATTTTTTCTATCTACATTCTTTCCGGACAGGGGGGTGCAACTGCACCCCCTTGCACCCCGCTGCCGGCACCCATGGTCGTTAGCTTTACTTAAAAGGCTTCACACCACGGCCACAGGACACGCACCACTCCCTTACAAAGTAGTAGTAGGGGTTCACGGTTGTCTTTTACCATCAGGAGAGACGTATGCCTGACGAGTCACATAAAAAAACAGAATCAGGGTAACTACATACAGTAGAGGCTTCCTATAATATCAGATCGGATTGGCAAGGTATCATGTGGTGTCCAGAAAGGTGATAAGTGTTCTTTATTGACAGAAAATTCATTTTCTCCTAGCTGCGACGACATACGTCCTGTCTGTTTTTTTCATATGATATTTGTCCTTACCGTTTTTGATACAAAAAAATATAACAAAGTTTATCCATCCGTTCAGGTGACCACGGGAAATGGGGATTCATTTGATAAAAAAAGAAGAAGTATTTATCTCAAAAAATGTAATACAGTCCAAGCTTGGTTTCACATATTTCGTCATAATTTTTCAGGCAGTCGTGGCCGAGTGGTTAAGGCGTCTGACTCGAAATCAGATTCCCTCTGGGAGCGTAGGTTCGAATCCTACCGGCTGCGGACATTTTGTAGCAGCACTCTTTTGGATCTTTTGTTAAAAAGAATTTTGCAATCTTTGTCAAAATATTTCCATTTGCATCCAATCCAAATACTTATATGATTGTTTCTTAAATCTGATTTGAAATTGAAGCAGTAACAGAACAGTCCCGAGTTGGTTAAAGTTATAGCATAGCGAAGAAGTAGGTGCCTTAAAAACTACTTCCGACTAACCCACAATGCACAAAGCTAGGATTTTTTTTAATGTTATTGGATCATCAGTCATGAATGTACCGTACTGGCAGAGATCTCTCAATGACATCATCACCTATTTCGCCGTGTTGGTCCTGGCTCCTTTGTAAAATAGACAACCTGCCTTCCTGCCATAACATAAGCCTAAGGCGAGCATAGGCTTACCGTCACTAACACCGTGACAACTAACTAGGTGATAGAGTTTCGCTGCGACTCGCTTGGATTGATAGATACCACCGCCTTATCTATTCCTGCCGCCATAACGTCAGTGCTTGCCGTTGATGTGTTCCGTTTCGGAGGGTAAGGTAGCCAATGGGATGGACCGTTTGTGGGGGTTCATTGAAATATTTTAATTTTAAAATTATTCGTGCTTTGAATAAATTGTAACGATTTGAAAAAATAATACCATGACGTTTAAACTACCTAAGTATAAATCAGCCACATTCCATTACTTTCATCAGGTCGTCGTCTTCAGATCCTGATCTAGTTAAGACAAATCTAACAAGTCGAATCCCGATGGGTTTACCAGTAGGCATTCCAGGGTAACATCTCCTAGTTTCGAACACTATCACCAGACCAGCCCAGTTGTACCAGCATTAGTTAGTGCTTTAACTGTTAGGGCTCACATGTGTTAAAAACTGAAATAAATACCCGTAGTGCGTCTTATATCCATCCCGATGATTACAAATGAGCTGATGAAGTTGAACTCCTGGACAGAAATCCATACAAGAACTATAGAACTTGCGGCACAGCCGTCAAATGGTATTGATCTGTGATTACTAGATTGCGACCAAGATCAATCATGCCACGAATTACGATAAAATGATACAGGAAAAATGTTTCGAATAATAACTAAATAATGCAAACGATTAATATAATTCAATGGATATTAGTAGTACCTATAAACTGGGTTAACCTCTGTATTTTTCTCATCAAGTTGTAACTTTTGTAAATTATAAGTCAAATTCCTGGAGGAGGGCTTTGAGACGCGCTACACAGTTTAATACTTTCGCGTTTGTCATCGATCTCATTATGGAACTTAAGGCGAGTATATTATCCTACGTCTTTTGATATTTGAGGGGGTGCAGCAGATAAGTTGGAAAAT